>DWPT01003495.1:0-14369 GCA_018251895.1 Agathymus mariae mariae | reverse complement strand
CGACCCGTCGCCACGGCAAGCGTCGCCACGCCAACGATTCGGTTTACAAGTGAGCCTATAGATGTTTCACATCAAAAAATACCTAATGATATTGCAATGATATTAAGAGCAATGAGTACAAAAATATACTAGATTACTAAGAATATTAGAACATACTTATTCTTTTGGATAGGTACTCTACATGTGAAGAAGAATTTCTATAAATGTGGAATTATAGACACCGTAGAAGTGGAGTTGGCCAAATATGCCTTAAAATTCTTGAATATAAGAAAACAATACCACAGCCTATTTTGGTTCTATCATACTTCAGTACAATTTTCAGTACGTACCTAATTATATTGGACAGATTCGTTTGAAACTCATTCTAAATAATACTACTGTATTGAAACACTCAAAATTATTATTTAATATTTAATACATTTTATAACTTTTAAGATAAACTATTTTAATGGTCAGTTTCAATGTTTAATTTTTTGTCTACAATAAATATATAATCCATACGAATATGACAAATATACCACGAGCGATTCCAGCGATTACGAAAAATCTATGTCGCCGCGCTACAAGCTTGATTTTATTTACCGCCACCACATGAATATTCATAATGTTTCATAAAAATAATGATGAAAATAGAAATAAAGAACTACAAACGTTTAAAAAGAATATAACATGATATTAAAGACATTGAATAGGGACATCGTGGGAAGAAACTTCCCGACAGAGCTACTAACTTCAGAAGCAAAACATTAAGCTCACTGGCATGTTATTAAACAGGAAGCGACTGTTATGCACAACGCTTAACTAATAGTCTTGCCCCAATGTGGACTAAAAGACCTCGGAAACGATGCTTTCGGAAAGTTACGTTAGTATCCGGCCAGCGGTCGGGTGCCGGTCAGAATGAAAAACAAAGTGACACGCGTGACGAAGCGGACGCTATCGGCTTCCGATCAAGTCATGATGACGATGAGCCATGCAGGACAGCAACGTATCACTTAATATTACGAATACCTGCATTAATAATAAGGGAGCAACGCTTGCTATTATTACAGGGTTTATTCATTAAATTAGTTAGTTAACTGTATTAAATGAATGGGCGTATTGCTTGTAGTATTTTGTACAAATTATATATGTTATTTTAATATTAATAACCCTGATATAGAAATATTTTCAACTCAATTAAATGCATTGTAATTAAACACAGCTGTCGGAATAGAACGATAACGCATTGTCGTCTACTACAAAAATTCATTTATTCTTCACCCACCCCACATTCTGATCCGATCGTTAATTGTATTTGTCATTCAGTCAGACGCGCAGGAAGTCAGCTCAACTATATAATGTGTTTAGCGTGGATCTTCTAGTTTATGACATTTACGTGACCATTATTTTGGCTAAATGTAATTTTATTATATAGATTTTGTACATATTTTTTTAACTGGAAGTTCTTCACTTAATAAACGATCTTCAGTTCAATCAGTTCAGTTCAACGGTCAAATTGGTGTTAAACCTACAAAATCAAAGGTTTTATTAAAATAATAAGATTTTAACATTTTATTTAATAAAAAACTGCACACAGGTTAAGTTGAAGGTTTAAAAATCTAAAAGTTTAACCTTTTACTTAAAAGCTCCTGATATGACGTAGGCGAGCATTATATGACTTTTTAAAGTCGTCATTTTGAAATGTTGTTGATGGGAACGACCATAGTTACAACTATATCATGTTGTATTCTTATTATTAGAAGGTTTCATCGTCATTACTTCGTACAACATAAAACTTACAACGTGTACAGTTTCAATTTAAAGTGTATGATTTTAATGTGTGCGTACAAAAAATATCAACAATAGACGCTCTGTATTTGTTAGCTCGGAGATATAAAACAGACACTTTGGTTGATAAACGAACAATTATCGCTTTCGTAACACTACAACCTACAGTGTAACCGATAATAACCCGTCCTCCTCCAAGTTTCAAGTGACCACACTCCATCGTTTATAAAACGATCGAGTGATATTATTTTTCTCCTTAATAATCTGTTATTCTAATTTAAAAAATAGCCCTACTACAAACCCGACTTTGTATCGCTTCAAAAAACCTATGCCTTACACGTTCGTTTAAAAATACTAACTGAACAGTAATTATAACTAGTATTAGTATGGATGAACAGATTACCCGAGGAGATTATGGTGATAATACTAATAATCTTTGAGCACGTTTTATAGAAAGTAGCGTAGTAATAAGTAATTTATATTTTTTACTTACTGAAATAGATTTATGAGTTTGAAAACTTCATCAAAGTGGTATTTGTGAAATTAGAATCATCGCACAGTAGCCATCGGATCGATTCGTACTTCCTATGAACGCCGAGTGCAGAGCATACTAATAAAGGTTAGATTATAACATTAAGAAAATACTGCATATAGAGCTTTATCATGCTTACGTTTTTAATTAATCTGTGAGTAAAGTTAATTGCATTTACAAAAACTTATATAGCTATGTTAGAGAACGAATTAAAAAGCTTCAAGTACCTTTTTATTGATTTTATTTATGAATAACATGATGAGACAAATTTTTTTTACTTTTTCTGTTCATTAAAATAAAGGTGACTTTACGTTGAAGAAAATTTCTATAGAAAAATAATTTAACCAGTACAAATATGACATAATCAGATAATCTGCTATTAATGTGTACTCATATGGCTCAAATGATTATTTGCATTACTTATCGGTCACATTCATATTGACAGTGACTCACTAACTGGATTGATTTTATCGACAAATCTTTCCAGAAATATTTATTACGCGTTCTAGCGAATACAGGTAGAAAAAATTGATTACTAATAGTCTTAAAGTCTTGTAAACAGCTTCTATCTCTGTTAATATAATTTACGGACTTGAGTTTTTATGTTTAAAAATTTGCTGTTATTGTTTCGCTTGGCTATATACTACTTTTTGCATTCATGCAAGGTTAATTGACTGACAGAGAATCCCATTAGGCATTGAGTTCGTCCTTTATTATAATACTTTGAGTAAGTAAAGTAAAATACAAATACTTGCCTCAATAAATTTAAATTAAGTAAAGTTTAAATAATAGTTTAGTATTGACATACCAAATAAGAAGCCCACATTTAAATCACGTAATGTTTAAATGATTATATTCCGAGCCCAACTAGCCCAAGTCCTGCCGCATGCGGGTTCAAAAAAAACGCGACACCCAACATGACGCAGTTTATTACCAAACAGAATATCATAATAGTGGCTCGTTTCGAATATAGGGACAAGGAGCACAAAAAAAGATGAACGTTGACGCATTAAATATAAGGGCGCGCGTCAGATCCCATTCGGCGCGAGAAGGGAGCCTTTACTTCAAACTAAATATAGATCCGCAACGACTTCTATACCGGAATTTGTACTCTAAACACGTCTGCGATGTAGGCACCGTATCTCGCTTTGAGAACATAGAGTAGAGTACGGGTGTATCAATTTTAAGACTCCCAAAAAGGGTCAGCAGATTTTTGTCACTACCGAATGACCATTATTTTATAAGCATAATCGATTGTACTCCGGGATTTGGAACTATATGGTGAAGTTTTAATTGTATATGGTAAAATATTTTTACCTGTGTTTAATATGGGAAAATTTAAGAATACATTAAAATACTAGAAATAGCAATACTTAAAATCCTAGTAGGAATGGAACATTGAACAATATTTTTTTTATATTTCCAACTACAAACTAACTGTAATGTAATTTACCAACTAGTCATAATGTTATAAATTGAATAAATATGAACAATCTTGATCTAGATTATTTCCTGGTTTTCCAAATTATTATGTACGTGAGTAAAAAACACCATTATTGTCGAGATGTGTCATTAGGCGAATCTAATAGGTATGTACATTATATATGGAATGGAATTTGAAATATGTATAATATACATGGAGAGGTACATTAAATGTATAGAATTTAGGTAGGGAATGTCGGGGTCAATTTAGCAGTGATATCCATGTACCAAATTTTCCCATCCTCATTATGTAATCAATGTAGTAAAACCGTTTGAAATGAAGCGATCGTTTATATTTCATTTGGAGCCAGACAGCATATCTACAAAGAATGTAAACACTTGTCCTCATAATATTAATATGACACCTCCTCATACGACTGAAGTTGAATTGTTTCAATTGACCCCGCATTCCTTAAAATACCTATGCTTAGAATACAATGCGAGGTACTACTAGGTAATGCTGTAATCTCATACATCCAAGTCATAGCTGATGCCGCGACAATATACTTGTGTTATTGAATATTGCAGTGCTGCACATAACGTAATAACGCTAGCTAACATAAATAAGCCTATGTAGGGCTGAAACTAACAAAGAAAGTGATTTTACAGTGTAAGTTCATAGCGGTAGTAGCCAACTATAAAAAAAAGTCTACATCTACCCACCCGTGAATAAAACCTATTGAACAAATGATGTACCGTTTTACGCGCACGCCATGTAGTCGTACCTACCCACTTGTAAGTACATGTCTCGGATAATTTCTGTATCGATTGATACTAAAACTGAGGTCAAAACGAGTAGAGATAAGAGCCAAGTCAAAGAACTCTGATGTTATATTATAGACCAAATCTTACAAAATAAAGCTAGTCATACTGTGCTCTCATAGTAAGACGAACACATGCTGTAATATATTTATCGAGGAGCATGGTTAATGGGCGCTATAAAAAAGCAATGGCGTCGAAAGACGTAGGGCTTGCTTGCGGAGATTGGTCGGCGGTAAGGGGGGAGGGGACGCACAGTATTGATCTGACGCGCTCCAAACCCCCCTTCCCGCGGTTCCCGCTGTCCCCGCCAGACTGTGCCCGAACAGCCACCCTCGCCCCCGACATCCCCCGGCACCGTCGCCGACGCTCCATCGAGCCGACACCCCGAGCCCGACGCAACGCAACCACACCCCTTTTTCATGCTAACATCGAGTCACGGGATTTTCCAATTCAATTTACCCAGCAATCGACAAATTGATGACGATAAAGTAGTAAGCCTGCCTTAGCAATAATCAAATAGTACTTATACGCAATCGTACCTCGGGCGCGATACTTTCGCGATATGCATCAATGGATCGAACTTTCAGCTTAATTACAAGTTACGATCCAAATGTTGTCTAGAATATTATTAAAAAGCAGCTGGGATCTTTCAATACGCCGTTCAAATATAACCTAAGAAGTTTGGATGTAAGAGTAAGTCTTAATAAAAACTATAAGAATGCGATTTGTGAACTGGTATAGAGAGCTGAGTTGACTTGATTATGGGTACAATGCGACGAAGCATTTCGTAAGTTCATTGACTCTGCGAACAATGTGCCCCCGGGCGGCACTCAACCAACGAGATCGCGCCCGTCGCATCTGCTGTGTGATCAAGGATTTTATTTCATAACTGCAACACATGTCAAACTCTCGTCCGACTTTCGTCTAATCTCACACAGCTAAAATCACGTCTCAAGAGAGCGCATCTCAAGTTAGAATTACCGTCCAAATAAACAAACTAATTACATTAATAATGTAATGTGTATCCAAAAAGGAAAAGCTGTAATCAGAAGGCGTTAAAAAGTTAAAAGCAGAAACATAATACGCCAAATGAACACGTAGCGGGAAATTATAATAAGTGTGAATCATCAATTCGATTTCTATATGAATCGCGCCACCCCAGTGAGGTCAATAATGTACATAGAAATTGCACCCCCATCGTGATAAACACCCCTGATTAATCAGAACTATACATATAAATTAAAGGTACAATAGAGTATCACTGCAGTCGATTCGTCACTGCGCATTTGTTCTTTGTGGTTGGTTGAGTCAATATCGATAAGTAGCTCAAGTTTGGTTGACTCATCTGCGCCAGTGTATCATACAAGAAGCGGCCTGTGACGCATACGTAGCCCATTTTCATAATAATTGTTCTTGCGATTGTTCTACAAATTAATACGACGTCTGGCATCAAAACAGTGACCATAAGAAATATGTGAAACATTGCTGCGATGACCTGAATGTAACCCCATTGTCATGTATGTGATTGACTGACGAAGGGATAAAGCTGACGGTTTGAAAATATTAACAGAGTTCTCTCTGTTGAGGATTGGCTCGTGATAACTTCTAGTACTAGTAGTATAATAAATAAAATCTTAAAAATACTATAATGATTTACCAACATAACATAACCCGTAACTACACATAAAAATTATAACATTATTTATAATATAAAAGTTAAAATGCATTTGTACAAAACAAAGTTACGTCGATATTCATTCTCGCAAACAATTGTTCTAATGAAAATTGAATTCGATATAAAAATATTGACGCAAAAAACATTTGAAAAACTACACCAATGGAATCTAATTTATTATCTGATGTTCTCGGATGTTATGTTTCGACTGTCATTGTCGGGAATGGCAGATGGTCGTGACTTTTCTGGTTGACTGGATATTATGGGATATCCGGGTTCCTAACAAAATAATCTGCTAAGCGTCAAACAAAGCGTAAACGTGAGCGGAATTTTAAGTTTTTTTTTTCCCGCTAATTCATCACATAAGTAAAGCAGATCATAATTTTAAAGTCAAGTATTAGTAGTACATAAACATTTTTGGTCAAAATACATAATCAAAGTTATATTATAATTATTTGTAATTGGTATAGATGTGTGCATAACTATGATATTAATAATCTATACAAAAATCAGTAAATAAACTCGTTAAATTTAATGTCAATTTTCTTTTACTCGCGTAGAATAAACGATGAGCGTTGGGAAAAAATCAACAGCAGATTTTCGCACAATATTATCATTGATCAATAATTGTAAAAACAGTGGTTAAATTTGTAATAAAATGCATTGCTTGTTGCAAATAATGTAAGTAAAATACACTAGGCAACTGAGAAGGCAAGTCCTCCCACTCGAGGTTGCAGTCAGGTAAACCTGCCAGTTATTCGGACCGAGTTAGCTCAAGAACATAACTTTCTAGTGACTCATAGGAAGAGAGCTATCTCGCGCAGACGCTCTCAATAAGGAAGAGGGTAATAAACAAATTCAACTCTCCCGTCTTATGTGGCTTCATTGCCCATTAAAATGCACAATACTGCACTTTATACCATAGAGCTCGGTCCCAGCACTCGAGGGGCTGATGCTATTTTTAGCATTTAAATTGATATATCAACAAAAGAAAGGATGCAGGCAATTAACACGCACTTTCAATACAACGTAACGACCTGATGGTCAACCCGCATCAGTCCGATCACTTCACAGTGGAATACTGGTATACTGTTAACAAACCTGACAAGATCCTAAATATGTAGCAAAACAATTTAAAAAATACCCCGTAATAGTTCATAACTATCACTTCGATTTAAAATTACTTGCTTTAAAGCAAAAAAATATATTATTCAACTAGGAAATGCGCTTGCTTCGGTTCGGAAAAACTACCTTAAACATCAGCATTTTTCTTGGTTTTTCTCGTTCTGTGAATTAGAAATATATATTCATTCATAACTTTTTTATTTATGGACGGATTGGAATGAAATAAACTTTAAGTATTAAGTGACACTCACAGTAATACATTAGTGAAAACCAGAACGAAATCGGTTTAGTCCTTTCTGAGATTAGCAGGAACAAACATACAGTCAAACAGACAAAATTTCTAACAACTATTGTTTTTGGTTCTATTGCGTTATATATATATATATATATAATATAGGCCCCTAATAATGTTTTTGTTAATATTTAGTTCATAGAACAGAAAACGATCAGTTATAATTTTATTATTAGCATAGATTATAAATAATAAAATTTATGTTTCGCGTATTGCTTATCATGTTATGCTTTATTAATATTTTTAAATTTTTCATTAGTCTATTAAATACGTAGCTTATACAAAATAAATGGTGAAATTTATTCTTACGATTTGAAGCAGTTGTAACAATGTATTTCGTGTACGTAATCGTACTCCGTACCTTAAGCAAAAGTCTATGGAAGAGTAAAGATAATGATAATACAAATAAGCATCCAGAAAAAGAAACCACTCAGGCATGAGGGCTTGATGTGAATACGACGATTATTCTCGGAAGAGGTCTTCTACTGACACTGGCTTGACCTAATTGAATATAATGGTATGTTGTTCATCTGTACAATCCCGGCGTGAAGACTTACAAAAACAAATTAAGTGGAGTGGCGGCTCCAAAGATGCTACACACACCACGCATCCGCTATGCCTCGTATTAGGTTGAATTTCATTCTATAACAGTTACATGTCATGTCATTAATTTAATAGCGCTATTAAACAACTAGCTCTTGTATGCTACGCACCACTAGAATGGCCGATTGTCTGGGATATATTTATTCGTGTTTACATTACTCCTATTTTAGGTTTGATTTTACGGTCATAGTGCTTTAGGTAGTGTCTTGGTTTTTATTTTTTTGTTTTCTGATTACAAAACAAACAGGTTTGACTCTGGTATCATTTATCTTTTATTTTAAATCTTTATATCTACAATCATTAAGCCTCGTACTACAGGCCTAGGGAATCTTATTTGAAGACGAATAGGCTTGACTGTATTTTCTTATATTTCGTATATTGCAGTATATTTTGGCAATAGAATTTGAATAGTGAAGTGTGTTTGTTTGTTTGTTTTTTTTTTTTGTGGAATATTTTAAAACTAGTAAGGATTCACAGCAACAATCTAGACAGTTTGTTCCTCGTATACATTTATCGATAATGTTTATCGTCATTATACATTCTTTAGGCGCAAGTAATGGTAAAGTAACACCTACTACGCGAATTTTGCTGATCCGCTACAAATGTTTGTAGCTATCATTCCAGTACAGTGGTGTTCATCTTACGTAATGGGTATTTAATTGTGGGTCAACAGACTGTAACTATGTAGTGAAGTCGTTTTGTTTATGTTACGATTACAAACACACGCCATCGACTACCCTTGAACTGGAACAATCTTCTATATTTAGAGCAACTTAGATGTGTGCTTGATGTCATCCTTTTTTATCCACATGCATTGACCGGGATACAGAAATAGTTTTTGATATTTTTTTATATGTATATATTTACACCACTAACAGAAACTGGTATTAAGCTCGCCTTTTATACTGCGATATGGTTTGATTGTGATCCAAAAATATTAAATCAACAAACCTACAAAGAAGTTAAATACTTGGCTGAATATTACTTTATACTACAATAAAAAAATGTAGAACCATAGATAAGTGCATTAAGGACAAATGAATGATTAGCCAATAAATCAATTTCAGGTTATTCTTTTCATGTTGAAAAGTAAAATTGAAGTCTTGAATCTGGTACTGGTCGGGACGTGGCCAGTCGATTCCTTTTCGCGGCAGTTGGTGTCGGGTATGTCGCGGTCATTTACATATAGTAAGTAAGTCGACGATAAGCGTGCTATATTTAGCGTGAACGGAGATGCGCTCTGCGCTTGCCTTGCCTCGCACCTCTCGTAAACACCTACGCATTACCATCCTCCCTTAAAACCTCCAACCTCCCGCTTCGTGAGGATAATATAATAATCAATAAATTGTTGATAATATTAAGGACAGCATATAGTTTGAGTAACGGGCGGGAGTTATGATGGCAAGTATCGCAGCTAAATTTACTTCAGTGTTATCTAATCAGTCTATTCATTTAGTATTCGAAATAGGGACACATCAAGTTCGCGATAGTGTGCATTATGTAGGACATTATTTTCTAGAACTTTTGAAGCATTTACAGCAGAGATGTTATGGAGGTTCGTAACCGTAACCGAAACTATCGGATATTGGAAATAAAAATATATCCTTAACCGTAACCGAATCCGATAAAAAAGTTTCGGATAATTTCGGATGGAGGCAGAATCTAAATGAAGCACGATACGACTGGTTTACGCTGACCGAGCCGAAACATTGGCCGCGTCGATTTCATTTTAGACAGATTTTATTATTTAATTTGTTTTTTCTGTGGTTATAATACCACAAACAACCTAGAAATAGAGTCGAAACTATGTAAATAAATTATATAGATTTTTGCAAGTCGTAAATCATCTAATATCCGTAACCGAAATTATCCAAAACAATCGGATTATCCGAAATAATTTCATATCCATAACCGTAACCGAAACCGGTAAAATATTATTCATATATCCGTATCCATATCCGGATCCGAAATTCCATATCCATAACATCCCTAATTTACAGGTTTTACTTTAAAACCCGTGGGTCGAATGACACAAAAAAATGCACAGTAGAATCTCCTTTAGCTCTGACACGGGTCAGGAACTACATTAAGTTTACTCAGGAATACAATAAATCTTTCATAAAATGATTAGATGTATCGGAAACACAGTTTGATTATACAGGAAGGTTGATAATGGTAACAATAGATCCGGCCGTACGTGACTAACGGTGTCTATTAGGCATCAACGCATCAATTAATAGGAACGATTTCCGCCGTGACTCCCGAGTTTTAAACCTTATTCACGCCTTTCCCATAATATTTCCAAAGCATAATTTACTGTTAAACAATGGTAAGTGAATTTGTTAAAGCTGTAACAAAGTGGCACTTAACGTTAACGAGAAAGGTAGCAGATAAATCGTATGCCGTCCTCGTAAGTAGCCTGTCGGCGAGACTGGCGCGATGCATTATCTGAAGCACTGGAGCGATAAAAACGAACAAAGAACAATGTCAGTCGACGTTTAAACTCCCTTTCGCACGAAATCGGCCCCGACGGATAACAACATGACATTCATTTCTGCGGCCACTGAATTGAACGTGATTAATAAAGAAAGTTTTACGAAACATGGTAATGCGAGTGGTTTAAACGTTCGTTTTTATTCGAATAAAATTAGTTTTGTTTTACCATGCTGAAGAATTCGGGTGCCTTTAAGTCGCCGCCGGCTCCAGGCGAGGCGTCGTCTTCGAAGCGGTCGATAGAGTGTAAATCCGCTTAACAGGGTATCGTTCGCACTGGATGGAAGTGTGCGTGCAGAATTTTCAATCGAGTGCATAAGCTGTACAACACGGTGCGCGGCACCGGCAGATGGTAATAAGGCAGGAGAGACGTTATGATGTGGGATCCGCCCGCGTCGGCACGCCATAGGTAAATAGGCAAACCGGCGTAAAAGTTTCAGTTAATTCGCCTTTGACCGCTGATGCAACAGACGGTATTCAACTGCATTTCGAATCAGTAGTGGTTTAAAACCAGAATTAAAATTACGTCTTGTTATTCTAGTTTTAAATCCAATAAGTAGGTAAGTATAAGAGAAATAAAGTAAGAGTACCCGCTTTTCGAAAATTACAATAATATTTAAAAAATACCTTTTTAAAAACACAAATTTTTACCTATGTTTCAATTAGAAATCTGTACGAAATACTAAATATAAAATATAAATACTTACCAAGCCTTCACACGAATAAGAACTTCGCCTTCACCGACCGAAGGTTCTGGCTTCTTCAAAATCTTTACAGTTTTAAGTCCGCCGAAACCCGTGAGAACGACGGCACGCATCTCTTTAGGTGGCGGGGTCTCTTTTTCCTTTTCTTCGGTGGCTTTCTCGGGAGCTTCCTCTTGTGGAGTCTCGGTAGTGCCATTCTCCGTGGGGGTCTTTTCGGGTGCAGCGGCGGCCGGGGTTTCCGTGCTCTCCGTCATGTCTGTAGGATGCGGTGGGTAATCGGAGCTGTACGGTTAACGGACGCGGTGCGAATGAGCTCGGACGATAGCGAGGCGGAAGTCGGCCGGCGAGACGACGCGTCGCAGAACGAATGAGTGGAGGGAAGGGAGAAGCGCGCGCAGCCCGGCGAGGGTGCCGGGGCGCGGCGCGAGCTCGGGGAGAGCGGGTGACGGGTGGCGGCCGCGCGGTAGGGTGGGGGACGGCGAACAGGTGGCCGCTCTGCGCTCGGCTGCCGCTACTGCCACGCACGGCTCGCCGGCCGGTTCTCCGCGCCTCCCGCCCCGCCCGATATTGCACTACACAGGACCTGGATTAACTTTATTACACCGTGGCAGACATAAAAATCCCTAGTAGCTACACGCTACCTACCTACGTGTCCTTCCTAACTAGCTACTAGTTTTTAAGTTACCCAAAACTTGTATGTGTACCAAGGTGTACCTTTATGTATGTTTCTACCCTACTACTCACCCCGTACGTGACTTGGCAGACATCCGCACACGCGAAGCGATTCCTATGTCTTGTACTCGTAGATATAGTCCAAACAATCAATATTCACTGAGGGTACGCGTTAATGATGATGTTTGCGATTATGAAATAGAAAATGTTTTAACCAGTTTTTGGAATGCATAAGTAGTGTATATAGAATAGACATTGATTGAATAGGAGATACATAATGACATATAACAGATAGCTTCAATAATAAAAATTTAAAAATGATTTACTTAACAAAATTAATACAGGTAAACAATAAATAGTAATTTCTTTAATGGTGTATAACAATAGATAATAAAACCACGACATGCCAGTTAAAAAAAATTAACATGGTTAGAGTTTTTAACTTATGACCTTACTACAGTATTGGAAACGCATATAACATTTTCCGGATTTTAAGTAACAGTTAGCTATTCCAACTTTATCAAAATTAAAATAGTAAACCTTCATTAAAATTTATTTTACCAAAATTTATTTTTTATTAAAAAAAAGAACTATGTAACTTGTTTTCTATTTTCACTTTACTCTTGAAGATTACCGAGAGAAATAAATAAAGTAGGTGCATAGTTCCTAACTACATGAATTGTTAGATGTTAGTTATTTAAGGTTTTCTGGATAAGGCCATGCCTGCTGATTCTGCCGTAGATATGAATTTGAAACACGGGTATTGTGGTGGGCAAGTCTTATAATCTTAATATAAGTCTTATAATTAAGAGTTCAATTTTGGTTCTGAGGAGTAACATTTAAGTATAAATTGTAACAATTAAATAATAGTAACATTTATATCGATTTGAATACGCCTGTGAGACCATTAAGTTTCATCGCTTATAAAATGAACTGGTCTGCACACCGGTTACTCAATTAAACATAATTAAAAAATAAACTTGATATAAATCGTTAACAAGTAATAAAATTATCTTTTATTTATAGAATCCCATGCATCGGATTAATAAGTGGATCTCTTATAGAATCACTCGCTTGTCGCTATGACTGTTTCTGTTGGGCTGTCTCACCCAATTTTTCCCGGTTGCCCTGAACAAAAAAGATATTTGGTACAAAAATTACAGTTACATGACACGATGATGATTGTAGATATTATTTAAATACATTAATTTTATTTTATTTTTTTTAAACTATAAAAACAAAATTTGAGAAATATAATATAGATAATTGTATTACTAAAGACTATTATACTTTAATATATTATACTGAAATCCTATATATTTTCAATACAGCGGTAAATTCTAATCGCTTCTGAATATCTTGACAATACGGAATACTATCTCCCTCGAACTCGATTGGGAAGCAACGAATTTTTATACTATGTACTAAATTTGAACACATTGTCTGTATTAATAACTATTTATTTTTAATTTGCTAACAAAAAGTGACATAGTTAGTAACATATTTCAAATTAGTATTTTGTAGCGCACGTACCTATTGTATCGTACATCCTGTGTACAGTGTTTGCTCATTTTATTGTAGATTGTCATGGTATCAATCAACTTTAATGTTTTTTGCGTCTTAAGCCGACAAAAAAGCCTTTGCTCTTTTCGCCGACAAGCCACCTGACAATAAGCGCACATCATCGTCCATGCACGTCCGTAACACCAAAAACATCGTCGCATCGTTGCCGGCCATGAATAACAAACCAATTACAACATGACCGTGTAAATGAAACCTGTAAAAACACTCACGATTGATTCTGAAAGAAAGGTGGTACCTAGACAGACACCATCCTATTCAACAGCACACTACAAGAGAAGGTTGGCTCAAAATTAAATCTCTCAGATTCTCGTACCTTGCCGTTCTTAAGCTGCAGGTGGCATATCCGTAGTTATTCCTTTGTAATCAAATATAATACTCACAATTTAGTCTTCACAACAGAAATTGGTTCGGCATCTTCAACCATAGGCAAACTAGTATGTATCTATTATTACTTTAGCTCATTCATCAGTGCAGCTGACCTTTCGTGGTTGTTTTGTTGATAACGTCTTAATTTATTGTCATAGCTGTGTTTTCGATAAAGATGGTGTTGCTTGAAGTTCGTTAAAAATAAAATATGCGCATTCATTTTTCGAAGCCAACGCTTGACTCATTCATTCACCCCACCACAAGCAGCGGTGATGAGCTTGGAGTTAATGAATTGACATCAAATTGAGAAAC
>DWPT01003494.1:0-14378 GCA_018251895.1 Agathymus mariae mariae | reverse complement strand
GAAATAGAAATATATCCGAATCTGCTATAAAAAGTTGCGAATAGAGGCGGAGTCTAAACACGGACCACGTTATAACAGGTTTTCGCTGTCTGAGCCGATACATTACCCGTTTCGCTTTCATCTTCAGACGTTTTTATTAATTGATTTTATTAAGCTTTTTATTCCTTGATAATACCTAGAAATAAAGTCAAACGATTAACTTGTAAATATATTTTTTTACAAGCCCTAAATCATCAAATATCCGTAACCGAAATTGTCCGAAATGATCAAATAATCCGAAATAATATCATATCCGTAACCTTAACCGAAACCGGTAAAATATTATTCAGATATTCGTATCCATATCCAGATCCGATTTTTCATATCTCTCCTCTCTGAAATATGATAAATTCAGCTGCGTTTTTGAAAGTTGAGAAAATCAACCATGACGCATAAATTCAATTTATTGAGTGATAACTTGAGATATATTTTCAATTATAACACTCACCTATAACGTTAACATCTTAAAAAATGGGAAGGTATTATCCATCTTCCTATGAACATACAACACGTAGACAGTTTAAAAATTTGAATTTTATTTGGATACCTTTTTCTATTTTGAGAAGAAGAGTCTACAGATAAACTCGTTTTATACTCATAGTTGCACAATTTCCTTGCTTCACTCTTTTAGAACAACGGTATCTGACATTTTCGTTTGAGCAATTTGACATTGCCAACTTGCACAATTAAGCAGTTCTCCGTGTCAGTGGTTCGGGTTTGATTTCGAGAACAGAAGTTTTCGATGTCATGTGACTATTAGAAATTCATTAGACATTTCTGCAGTTCAGGGTAGTTCAGGATGGTAAATATGATACCATGTTACAGTGAAAGCATACAAAAACAATAATATACACATAAAATTCATAATATAGATTGATGTTATTGGGCGACGGTGGCCACTTGTGTGCCCGTTTGTCGGCAATTCACATAAAAAAATATATACAAATCCTCTATATTAAAAGATATTGTGACTCTTGTCTTATCAGCTCTAGCGCATTGTCTAAAATCGATAAAATTATATTGATTTTTAAAGTTAACAGCCGACAAATGAGCATACGGTCGATTGGTCATCGCCGGCCATAAATATTCATAATACCGTAGGCATCACCAAGGCATTGACGGTCAACTCGTTTATTAATGACTCTCCACTATCACTAACGCTGGAACCGAAACAAATATGAACAATTCACGGTTGATGTTACAAGGAGTGTGGTTGCTACTGGGCTGGTGAAACCATACTAAGTATGAGTTTCGTTGCCAATAAACTAATTGAGACAGAGCCCTAGTATTACCAAGTCCATTGCAGCAGAGCGCAACACGAGCAGAGTAAGTGAGCCCGGACTTAAAGATGCATTATGATGAAAAAAGAACTATTAATATCTTGTTCCTTAAACTCGCAGGACGAAAATATTTCGTTAATTACATTAGGTATGCATGCTGTTTAATAAATCGTTAAAGCAACCAATAATTATAAAAAAACCGTGCCCTCCATACTTTCTTGATGTGAAGTTGCAATACATTAGATATGTATATAATAATACAAATGAAAGAAATTTTTCAATAATACGCATATGCCTTATTGAGCGCAATATTAATTAATTTATTTCTCGTGAAATATTTCTGGCAAAGTAAACAATCGATGACATCGTTAATACCGTAGCAGTGATCTATGACTTGTATTGACGTATCATAGTTACACATTATATAGTTACAACTTTAATTTAACGAACATTGAAATTGAATTGAAAATTAATTATTCATTGACTCGATAACATCTACTGTGCCAGTGAATAAAAACATTGAACTAACAAGATATTCAATAAATTGTCTTTACTTGACATTCAGCGAGAGGTCAAATATTTTATAATATCAGTAGTTCATCGTCATCTAACAGTTCAAAATAAAAGAATACAAACCATTTTACATCATCTTGTATCAAAATTTAGTTAGTTATCAACTTTTGAGTTGGTAAAACATGAAGAAATATTTTTTTACATCATTTCAAAGTGAGTAGATAATTTGAGTGATAGACAATGTTATTAAAAGCAGTATTATCGTCGTTATTTGAAGATCGGTGCCCCGTACAGAGGTCCTGGGTTGTAAATGTGCACGCAAAACATCGTAAGAAAACCTGTGTTTAGATATACCTACGAGATCTCCGTAATATTCTCAATCGTATGCGAAGAGTACCAACCCTCATTTAGTCAGCTTTTACAATAATCAAAAAGATTATTATATCTTACTATATTTGTCGAACGAAATATTATAATTGAAAACAAAAATAATGGTAAAAACAAAATATTAAAAAAACATTTACTAGTTAATAATCATAAAATTTTTACGACTTTTCTAAACAACAATTTACTGGGAGCATAAAATATGGAGTCCTCGGGCAGATTTAATCAGAGGAGGGTATTGATTATTTTAGTGATAATTATTTATATATATATCGTTATCATAGTTGAGGATGGTAATTTGACCAACATATGATGTAAAATACAGCTGCAAATATTGCTGGCGTAAAACATCATACGTGACTTTTCTATATTCTCTTTGGTAATTAACCTTCCTCTGAAGGTCGTTGGACTCATTGCCACGTACCTTAATCTCGACGATGCTCAGACATGATGTTAGTTTCTTTACCGACTAAGTTATCTTCCTTCAAAACCTCGAAATGTTTTTTGTTTTGATTACAGTATTTGAGAATCCGTTTACAAATGGGCGTACATTTAATATCATAACTTATTTCAGAATAATGTTAGCCACGTCAGCTTATTAAAATTTATTTTAGTATATTTATAAATTAACTGTTATTATTACTTTAAATTATCTGCTTCAATGTTTGCTGCAAATGAATACTACTACTTTAGTAAATTTACTAGTTTATAATGTTTTCTACTTTACATAGAAAACTTTCGTTATCTACGCAAATAATAGTAGAAACTACTTTGTGAGTATAATTTCAGAGGGTAATGACCTTACATACATGGTTTATATTTGTTTTTGTTTTGTTAAAATACATATGTCGCTAACTTCAAATTCATCAACGTAATACTTTGATCTTGGTCATTATATAACATAGTTCTTTTTCTGTTCTTCGCTTCTAATATTGAGAACTGAAGATGCAGATTGAACTCCATCACTCTAATATCTCCTGTAACAAGTTTACATTCAAATTACACAGGTAGCTCTACATTGTATCTGGTCTACGAAGATTTTAGGATAATTTCGCTGCACTATTACGCCTCTAGGGCATTTTGTATAATTTATTCTCTAAGTGTAAGAAAAAATACATAAGTCCATTAAAAACAGCCAATGAAAAACAACAGTTTTTTTTATATATGTACTCTACGTAAATTTAACTTTCACGAATAACTACTCTGATTTCTAATTTTTTTAATATGAATTATTCAAAGTGCCCACATATCATTTAATAACAACTTTCCTTAATTGTCCGTAAATAAAATAAACAACTGAAAGTATCTACAAGATTACAAAGTTAATTACACACATATAACATAGGCATAATTCAGTAACTTAAGATATTTAAGATTTTCAAGTGTAAACAATAACCAAGTCTCGAGTACAGGATGCACAGGCGTGCACATGCAATCTTACTAGTGTTTTAAAATATTAATATTAATATTTTTTTACATTAAAACGACACTGAATACTGACTGTAATCTGACTTTGACAAATAAAAAGATTTTATATCTCGGGCCCTCGTACTACGAATTAATTTAGGTTGCTCTCGGTTTGTGCTTGTTCGCTAACGAGCCATGTAGGCCATAAAAGTTAATGCACGGTATCAATTTTTTGTTTGGGTAATGCATTAAACGTAACTCAGCGGAAAATATCCACTTCCGATTCGCGAGTGCCTTGATAAGCCACTACCACAGTGATTACAGCGGCGGATGATTTTAGCCTTGTACAAATACAAATTAGATTATACAGCGGTTAACTTGTAAAATCCAATGTCCAACCTATCCAAATAATATAAATAGTACGGTCAAATCTGTACGTTTGTTTTTTTATAATTTTAATATTACCTATATCAAAGCTTTGTTATCGATAGAGAGGTTAAGGTAATAACAATAAATTTTAACTTTTTGTGTGTTTGTATGTTACAGAATCACGTGAGAACCTTTAAATTTATTAAATAACCTTAGTTTATTTGACTAACTTATAATTTATACCGTAGGTCAATATCTAAGGAAACTTATATCGGGAAATGTATATGTTCACACAGTATAGGGTATCCGGTAATGGTAACGGATTAATTCATAATGTTTAGTGGTTTTAGGGTTCCCTATCTAAATGAGATAATGTATTTTTATAATAGCGCCGTTGCTTTCTGTTCGTATGTTAAAGTCAGTTTAATCGGAGACATGATTAAAGAATCTGAACCTATACATATTCCAAAAACAGTTAAGATTTAATGAAAAATAATCTATTTTATCGATACATCTACAGCTGTCTTAAAAAATATATAAACCTATTTTTTTTTATTAAAGCCAAAGTTCAAGTCAACAATAAAACATGCAATATTGTTTGTTAACTTAAATGTAGATAAACTTTGTTTGTAATATATAGTCAAAACATATTTTATTGGAATTTTTATGTCTGTCTAACTCCATATCATACTAAAGCCAGTGAAGAAATTTGGATGATATTTGTAAAAATTCAAATTCAAAATAATTTAATCATATAGGTATTCTGTAAATATGTACATTATTTTATGCTTCTACTACCTTTTCGAAAAGATGCTTTAAAATTGAGGAGAAGAAACGGTGAAAGAATCTCCTCAGCACATTGTGTAAAAAACGCATGGTAATTACAAAAGTTTACACCTGTGCGGAACTGGTTTCGACAGTATTATTTCCAGGTATCCTTGTCAATAATATATTCATCTATACTATAATATGCTTTGTCTATAAGCTGTATTTTAATGTGTCGCTTAAAAGTTTTAACTTTTATTATGGGTCATTATCCAGGATACTTTTCACATCGAGCAATGAATTTGACCCCGCAGAATAGAAAATAAAATATAATAAGGACATTCTATTAATACGACTGTAAATAAAATTTTGACAACCTGGCCGCATGTATTATAAATAAAATGTATTTAAATCACAAAACTAGACAAACCTGTTTCTAAAACAAAGCGGGTGCTATAATAAACGTAAGACGGATGTTTTCTGAAGCGAAGCGAGGGCGTGTTACTACATATTTTACAATGTAAAGATTAAGATTCAAAACGCAAAGTAAGTGCAGTTTAGTAGTATTCAGATGCGAGTCACTTTTATATATACTGTAAGCAATGTAAGTCGACTTAAATTTGCTGTTGCATCATAGAGTCCCAGTTACGTCCGCTGGTAAAGACCGAAATAACCAATTGTTTGATTAACCGATGCATTGAGCCGTTCGATTTGCTATCTAATTGGGGTCTCGAACGGTAAATAATTTGTAGCGAAGAGAGACGATACGATCTTCTAATCATCAAGCAATGCTCGTGATAATGAACTAAACTATAACGTTCAAAAATATCACGCTGTCCTTACACTACCTTTATTTTCACCATTCAGCTAACTCGATTAATTTGGAAGAATCGAATCATATTAGAGGAAGCAATGTAATGCAATCGCTAAATACTGCTGTTTTTTTTTTTTTTGTTAAAGGAATACAATTTTTTATTCTTATTTCAGATTTATATCAACAGATAGTAGTATCAAAGAAAGAGACATTACATTGTGGACATGTTCTGGTGATTTAGATAAAACAAAGTTGATATGATTTAAAAATTACAAGTTTGCTCTACAGTAGATACTCTGTTAAAAGTTTAGGTAAACTGTGACTCAGTAGAAAACGTGCAATTTTTAGCGCTTTCAATACAATTTGGCAAAAATAGACCATCTAAAATGATTGTGAATAAACTTTGATTTGAACCTGAAAACAAGACCGTTTTTATAATTTTATATTATAGTCTACGAAAAAGCATTTGAATTTAATAATCGTAACTTGTAAGGCACATGTAACACAAGTGATACTCGAAACTGAATCTGAGTGTAATCGTTAAGATGGTATTTATAATTAGAATTAACTGTATTTCAACCATTTATTATCTATCAATGAATCACAACATTTAATATTATTATAATCTCACCGCGAAATCATCTGTGAAATTACAGATTATGCAAAAAAATAATTAAACTGCTCTGCGCAAAATCTAAGTCGGTTTACGTCGCTAATAAGATCAAGAATTCTGCAAACACAATCATAGCGACTTGGAACTTTATTTATAAGCAAACAGGTAAAGTAAAATTGAATTATCATACTTTTACTGTAAGGGTCAATAACGAGAATGTCACTTCCGAAGGCGATTTAGCTGTCGCATTTGAAGATTTCTTTTCGAAAATACTACATTAAACACAAATAATTCAAATACAAGCATTCATTCATTCAGAATCGCCGTTCTAGTGATCTTTAAAAACGATGCAAACTATATTTGTGCTTCGGAGTTAATTCAATTATTTTCTGTTGCATGGAGTAGAAGATTTTGGTGCTGCTTGAAGATACTTGTAATCTACTGTGACCGTTTAACACTTCTACTTACAACCAGTTGATCTTTTGTATGATAAATAATTGCCATCCATGCATACGAAGAGGCGTAATGAGTTCAAACTAATCTCTCCCTTTCGTGGTAAAATCTGTTGAATAACAGACGAGGCAATCTGCTCAATCCCTTTCGTTAGAAGCCGTCATGACTATGGACGGCCCTGATCACGTACCTTCAGGTAGTTCTTCTGCCGTGTGTCATCTAATGCCATAAAAAAAGAAAAGAAATACATTCGACGCAATGAGAGCACATCAAACATTTTGAAAACCTGTTTTGGTAAAACAAAGTAATCCTATTTTAGTTGGAATCTTTAGAATGCTGTGCAATTTTATTAAATCCTATTATATGTGCCCTGTTTTGTTGTTGTGCGCGTCTTCGTTTCAAAATGAGTTTGAATATTGTATAGGTAATCTTTTTAACATGTAACGGACATTCAATGAATCTTTATATGGTTACAAATGTTATTCACTAAGTTAAATACGATTAAATCAAACATCAACTTAAAGTTTGGATAAATATTATACAAGGATCTGTATATTTATATAATATTCACATATTTTTAATGTCCTAACTTAATACGGAGCATAAACATCAATATATGGTATATGATAAATGACACATACTAGGAACCCCCGTTTAAAGTCATATAATTGGATGCATTAATGCGTGCGTGCGTGACCGCACCCCAACGTGCATGAATGAAACTGATAAATTATTTACAAACATTGCACACATCTGTCAATTAACTACACTTCCTGCAAGTCATGTATGGATCGTTTTGTTTAAAAGCTATAGTAACTGTAGGGAGACGAGAGTCTATATAATATAGATACAGTTAGTTGTCGCAACCACCTTATAATTCGTCCCTCCTGAAAAGCAAGCTAAATGTAATTTCTCATACCTTAAGCTCTTTTCGGAAAACAACGATGTAAATTGATCAATGAATAGGTAAAGTGAATATATTAAGTAAGCTTCGTTTTTTCAACGCCACGTTACTTTATATTGAATAGTTCATACATGCAGTTTCAACATGATTCAGTTTGCTTGTTTGGTCAGATTTATAAAATCAAATACACTACTCTAGATTGATATATCGTGTAATGATTTTATCTTCGTCATTCATCTCTTATGAAAATATGTAAGACGAATATTTTCATGTTCAATTATTAATTGTCCTGTATTGTTTGATCTCGGGTTTTATCGATCTCATACTATACCTTGATCTGAGGCGGCTTACTGATATATACGATGGCAGTAATAACATGAACTGGATGTTTATGGTATCCATAATAGTGACAAAAGTTAGAGTTATGTTAATACTTACGTCATGACATTAAGCCCTGCTACGCCCATATTCAATTAATTTAGTATTCTGCGCCTTTGCTACTGAAGGGTTTATAGCCCGATGGCTTTCAACAACCAAAACTAATCGCCGAAATAAAGTAACTTTGTGCGCGATCGGTATTTGGATGGATGATCGCTAACGACGAATCAATACTTTCAAAAGTTACACTAAGTTGTCGGTCCTAGCTATAATCATTACACAGCAGTCGTTACGTCAGGTCGGAAGATTTTGGGTAGGAAAAAAACTTTCGATGACCTGATGAAGTATGCTCTATTCTAGAACATTTGCATGATTTACATATAAGTCCCTGAGAGGAAGAAGGTAATCTCTTAGTCATTTGAAACAATGGAAATTATGGGGATTATCTCATATCTAATCAAACATGTTTCAAACATTCGCTGGCAAATGGTGACGTCGAAATAGTGCGCAGTAATGTTTGCTATCCGTCAGTGATATTGCATGAGTACCCCATAAATTGACAAATGCGCTGTCGATAACGGAACGGCCGTCAGGGATGAAAAATGTAGTCGCGGCAGCTCGACTGCAGCGCAGTGCAAGCGGTTGGTTTTGCTAAATATTGCGAGTTGTTTGTAGACTTTAGAGTTCATTAAAATACTAGAACTATAAAAAAATTGTTTTCCACCACTTATTTTCCTAAAGTAAGCCGTATTTGACAAGTGCCTGTTCTCAACTAACTTGAGTGTGGATTTCATTGTCTCTGTACATATGAGTGTTCAGCATATATTGTGTTATGACATATTACTTAAAGCGACAAAATCAAAACTGTCCTTCAAAGTTTTTTAATTCGACACTAGCAACACTTTTAAAATTAAATAAACTTGGAATAGTTGAGAAAAAAAATTGCACATTAGGAAAGTTTATGACACTAGGGAATATTGACTTTCCTCGTACTTCTGTCTACTTCTTACTACTTACCAATGCATGTGTGCAATATAGGTGTTTCCTATCCTATTAGCTGCAAGTAAGACCAAGCGGCTTGCGCTGTATATAAGACTATATAGATATCTGGAATATCATTATTTGTAGTATAAATTAACAATATTTTTGTATATACAAATATATCTTATGTATATAACACGTTTCATTCATAAATCACTGCGTTTATCTGATCCAATACTGATTCGAAAACTTCATTGAAATTTTAAAGTATATATTTTAATATCGAAACGTTTGAGATATTTATTAATTTTCATTCACCATTGAAGTGTTTGATTTACTTAAAATAATTTCATGCTTGACAACAATCCCACGTGATGGTAAGTGGTGATGAAGTATACATAAAAATGATAATTATGATAATTGTTGTGAATTAGAAATTAAATTATTTTTAAATATTTAAGTATATACTATCCTATAAATTTTGAAAAATTCAACGTAAAATGCTTTCAAGGAGAACATAACAGACTCTTCTACTAATAAGATAAATATATATTTTATTAAGCAACTTCTTTTTTTCGTCATATAACTATTGGTGCTATATTTGACAGCAGCACTTGCATCCATCGCATGAATAATAGCATAAATTTTCCCTAACAGGCAAACGTCAGGGGATGAAAAATGCAGTCGACAGCGCGGCTGTGTCAATGCGACTGATTGCAGGATCCACCACAAATCGATACCACTTCGTTTATATGTACATTCGTTATCCTAACTGAACGGTCTTCAAACTTCATATCTCTCGTCTATTAGCCATTGACTAGCTTCATAAATGTTTTGGATTGCTATGTCGTTGAATACTTCCATGACCACGTGGTGCACGACCCTTTAGTCTAAATTACAGGTACGATCATAATATTTTAAAATGTGTCCTAATACTATCTAAAATGTAAAACAAAGGCACAACTACTCGTAAATGGTTTGCAAGTTAGCCTTCGATTTACGCTCGAGTTGCAATGTTCGATCTACTGTGTTTTACTTTTTGCAGTTTCTTAAGATTTATTTCAGTAATAAAGTATTTAGCAATATATTTGTTTCCACTAGCCCACCGGTTCCGATTTCTTAAAGTCATCCACGTTACTAATTATAACATATTTGAAAACGCCTACCTCAAAGTGTATTCGTTCTGTTTTTTTGAGAAATGTATAGTCTTGAGAATTACGAGTTCTTATAATTCGTCTACTGACCAGTATAACTTTATAATATTGTTGCAAATATCCTACCCTGGCTCGTACTGCTTAACCCCATGACTCGAACTTCATCTAAGCTGCGTCTAAACGCCGTTTAGAATAACAGTGAATGTCCATTTAGACTGCATATAAACTGAAGTAGATAAGTCGTAAATACACCTAGTGTTGCAATTACCAGGAAGGTAGCGTTTATTGAATCTACACTTATCGAAAAAAAATATAGAGTGCCCGCATAAGTCAGCAGACTAAAGTAATTCGAAAGTTGAGTTTATTGTATTTAAGAGGACTATAGTTTGTGGAAAAATTAACTATATGGTATAACGGGGATTTTTTGTTATCAGTAAGCATGGCATGGATCCGGAGCATCTTTAGCGCTAGTGTTATCTTGCGTTGATGGAGGTCCCAATCTCCCCTTGTACTCGTAGCAACGTTGATGAAAGATGACAATGTTGATCTACATAACTTTTTACACGGGACACATTTGTTTGGGTTAGTTACATCAAAAGGTTCACAAGCTTGCTGGAAGACTCCATGTGCCTATAAGGTTTTCACATAAAAATCGTTCAGTTTATTCAGAAGTGAATTTAACCAATATAACATGCGATGAGAGATAAAGGATGGAAAAAATTGGATTAGAAATTTAATGAAGACGTTTTTAGATAAGCAAATGACATGAAAGCTTTAGGCGCATAAACGGCGTACAAATGATCAGTCGGTTCGCGTCGGTTGTTGGTAATGAATTACTGAGCCATTGCTTGCTTGCAAAATCGACTTGGCTTGCATCGTATCTCTGAGTAACGAGGTTAACTCTCCCCGGAGCTCTACCCGTGTCGTGACTCTCGGTGCCTTCGGGAGCGTTCATGGGTATCTTCTAATATGAACGATATAAATCAAACCAGCTATAACGGGTTTTATTGGCATGAAATACTGGCAAAGTAAAGGAATTACATTTAATTCGTTTTAAACCAATGAACCATATTAGCTGTGTGGACTCTTTATCCCCGAATGTTTTGCAGTAATAGCGAATCGGAAAGTGAAGTCGTAAAGTAGGTCGTCGAAGTATGAGTGAGAGCATTTTTATAGACAATTTTATGGCTCTATCCGCACTATCCCAACTATAAACGCCGAATCAAACTCGCAGGGCTGCCAATTGAAACCGTGGTGATGCAATATTAAATGTTGTTATTCCAAATGTTGTTATTCCGTGCAGACTGATTTCAAAGCGATTTCACTACATTAAACTGGGATAAATTTCTAGAGAACTTATCTATACTTACACCTGCCTATTATCTTTTTGTTATTTTAATACAAAGTTGTAATGACATAGAAATTTAAATAACATGTATATCGAAGATAGACGGTAACGCTGGCGGCATGGTCAGACATCATCGTAGGGATTCGTACAAAAGATCAATTAGTAACATTTCTACAAAAGTTCACTGTTTTAACAATAAATAAAAACGAAACGTGTAACAGTTCCTAGCAGAGAGGCACCAATCTTCAGCACGGGTAAAATACAAGTCATAGCGGTTCCTCTAGCTAGGCTCCATTGGGGCACCAGTTGCCAAGGCGAGAGTCATTACTCGGGAGTCGTGCCGTGTTCCGTTTAGCAACTATATCCATGAAAGTCTCTAACATATAACTAATTATATTTTTAATATTAAATATAAATCTTTTCGTAATGGTATAACATCCCAGACATGAAAATGGACCCACTGCATTTATAGGTTGATGTAAAAAAACGGAATTTAAACCAAATTTGGAGCAATACTCATAAAATAGATAATGAAATAAACAAACAATAACACATCATTGTTTTATTTTATTTTATTTTCTTTGTATATTAATTTTTTTGAACCGACCAAAGCAAGCTGGCACGATTTTGGTTTCCTAGCATGTGTCATGTCATGCCTT
This sequence comes from Agathymus mariae mariae, assembly GCA_018251895.1. Taxonomy (NCBI): domain Eukaryota; kingdom Metazoa; phylum Arthropoda; class Insecta; order Lepidoptera; family Hesperiidae; genus Agathymus; species Agathymus mariae. The sequence goes on along the minus strand of DWPT01003494.1, from coordinate 2,317 downwards.
TTTACAACTGAAAATTTAACTTAATATTTATTTAGTATACTTGAATGTATATCATAAGTATGACATATGTATATATGGCATATATACAGCAAGCCGGCAGTTTCTTCTAAAAACTAATTAGACATAGAAGTGTCTCTACCAGACTGTTAGACACTAAGCAAGATTACTAATCTTAAGTTTTTGGACACGCACATTTATTGCTGACGAACGTGTATGAACGTGAACTGAATTATCACAGCGAAGACTAATTGCTCAACGTGCTATTTAAATCACTAATCCACTTAAAGGTTTTGTACCACCAGGCTTACTGGGTTCTTCCTAATCCGCAAAAACCCGTTTTATTTCACGTTGTCGATTACAACCGCGAGTTGTATGCACTTTTATATACTAATACATATATTAAACCGCATAAATTATAGTCAACGTGTACGCATATTCATGCAATACCGCGTAAAAACAGATTGGTGTAATACGATATAATACATTTTTATGTATCTCAAGCAGTTTAGATTTTCTTTCGATAAAATATATAGATGTAAATATCTGTGTTAAAAGAAATCGTAATCTACTTCTTTCTCGGCACAATCTGCACCCCGTTGGGAGCTTCTTGGTAATGTATCTGCTCTGTTCCGGCTCCATAGAGGCTATTCTGTAATTCATGAGAAGCGCTGATTTCACTCGCCCAAGCCGGTGCTATCACTTTTCGATATTCCAATATTATTCTAAATGTTTTTTATGAATATGCGCGGACATGTGGTAGCGACTTAAAATGAACAATTCAAATTATTTTTGCATTCAAAAAGAATTTGTGTTTTACAAAGCCTTGTTACAACTTACAAAATAATTTAATTTTTCTCGTGTTAGACGGCAAAAGAGCAGGAAGGCCAAGTGACGGTAGGTTAAACATTTTACGATTGCTTTTAGAAAGAATATGGATTTACTCATGCAAGGAAAGATCTATCTACAAGTACTAGCAAAATAGGCTGAGTGAAACAATGTCCGCCAACCTAATATTCATTCATCAGGTATATCTCGTGCATCTTAATTGGCGTGCGTCTGGATTCAAGGATGGATAGAGCTCCTTCCACTATAAAAAATTACATTATATTTTTATCTACTTTTTGTTTAGCGCTACAAAGATTTACGGATAGGCGTAAACTAGCAGACTTCTGCGATAAAATCATAAAATTGCGAATGAAATCCTAATCCAACTTCAAACTCTCATTTTCTCCGAACCTCGAGTCAGTCCTGAGCTATTCCGTAATGCATGTGCTCCAGTTCCGAGGTGCTGAATTATCTGTTGGCCGGCAGTCTGCGACTGACAGAGAGTAATAGAAAAATTCTGAGGTCAGTAGTTTTGGTAGAATGACATTATTTTAGAAGCGTTATGTTGACAAACAGTTTTATAGCACGGACATTGAAAATATATTAAAAAGTTATCTAACATAACATCTTATCTTCTAATCGAGTCAATGGATTTTTACTTACTACTCCACTCTTATACATACCAATAGTTTAACATTTATCATGATATAAATATCATTGATTTCGGAGAAAACATCGTGAGGAAATCTACCTAAAAATTCACCTAAATGTTGCTATAGCTTTGCGTAGTCACCAATCCGCTTTAGGTTGGATAACTATATTACAAAGGCCTTGCCCTGATCCCATTACTCCAGAAGTCTATATATTTTGTTACGAAGAAATACACTGGATTAGTCTAATCTGCCATAACTCTGCTAGTTAGAATCATCTTTAACGTTCTCAAGAAATACTAGATCCATTAAAACAATTTATAGATACTATAACCAAACCAACACATGATTTGTTTCAAAATAAAATCATGTCTTATTGCTATTGTTATATCTTGGCAAATAAAGCTATTTGAACATATTTTTGAACAAAAGAGTAGGTACATATTTAGATAAAAGGAAAAAAGGGGATAGGTTTCACTAGGTTCACGGATATGCAAGAATGCATGTGTAGTGGAGTCAATAATAAATTTTAGGATATTTATATTTGTTTGCTTGTGCAAAGTGTGTTTTAACTAAGTAATTTCATTGTTACTAATATAATCATTTCGTTACATGATCAGCAATAATTGTACGCTGTTATGAAACTGCCTTCCGGTTGTTACCGTGATGCAATAAATCCGTTTCTATATTTACAAATTACATAATTAATTATTTACTAACTTTGAGTGGTACTCGTAAAATACCAAAAGATACAACCTGACACTCTTTTTTTTTACATAGAATAAGTTAATACTTGACAACAATCCCACCTGATGGAAAGTGGTGATGAGGTCATAAGATGA
>DWPT01003493.1:0-14378 GCA_018251895.1 Agathymus mariae mariae | reverse complement strand
AACAGGGTGTCGTAAGAGGCGACAGAAGCCAGCCTGCTTGGTGGTAGGGCTTTGCGTAAAGATTATATTATCAGTATAATTATTAATTCGTTAATATTATTATTGGTATTATTATCTTTCCGTGAAGCCTGAACGGCTAGCTATCACCCTCCTGCTTGAGACAGCGGCCAAACGACTAGTCGTGTTCCAGCTGGGGGCTTGAAAGGCAATACTTTCTTTCTTACCTTCTTCTCATCACCTGTCCGACAACGCATCAATAATATCTCTGGTCAAGCTGACGTCCACGGGTGACGGTGACCACTTACCATCAGGTAGCTCGTCTGCTCGTTTTTCGGCTATAACAATTGTTTAGTGAGTATATATACGTAAACTAATGACTAATGAAACGAATGAAATCTTCACGGAACAAAACTTTCTTTTAGTACTAATAACAGTGTAGCAGATACATTCATGGTATTCGCTGAAGATATCTATTACTTTACCTGTTGCCGATAAGGACTACTTCTTCAAGCTTTCGAACTGTGTTGGTGTAAAACGAACGCTGCTCTAAATGACCGAACTAAACCCTCCCAGATGAATCTAAGGTTTCGATATATTTCCATTTGCAACGTTGACGAGCCTGTCAAGCCAGTTGCAGATATTTACAGTAGTCCATGGTCCTTCGTAATTCTTTCACATTTATTTGTAAGGTACTATTAATTTCCTGTCAATGGCCTTGCCGTCAAGGACAGCAATGTTGCGATAAGATTGCCTTCTTATATCAAAAAAGACAAAATGTTTTTCGTTTAAAACCGGATGAAGGTCAGAATAATGATACGAGTGAATTTTCACACGTGTGTATGAGAACTCGCAAGTAGTTGTCAAGTGGTCGCGTGCTCTTTCACGGCATAACAGCTGCTCGCCGGTCTGGGGGTGACGTGACATACTTACATATCACATGACCTTGCACAGTAGAAAGACTTTTGTTCAACATCATTTTTATTTATTTTCTGATATTAAATCATGAAAAAACGTGAATATAATCAATCATACCCGACATAAGACAACATCTATTTCTGATGTTCAAATGTTTTTTCTGCACGCGATAATGCAAAAAAAAATACAACATCTCTATAATCATATCTCTACCTCATGACGTATACGCAATAGAAGAAAAATGACGTGTTAAATGTATTAATAAAAGACAATGAGTTGAAACTACGAAAATAGATAGATTTTGAAATTGAATTTATTCATATTGTCGTATATGTCACAGGTACCTTACACCGAACACCGTACATCAGTTAAAGAAGCAGAACTTTTATAGGACCACCGCAGATATGTCCGTCATAAAATTTTCTTTTTACAAAACAAGATGGAATGTTCAAATTTGATTTAAAAATATAGTTGATGACTGATGTTTAAATTAATTCTGATTTTGAAGATTAATTAAAGTGTTAACTTTAGAATACATAATTTAAAAGATATTAAATAAAATTAAAAATTTACTCTTCTACCCCGTACTGAACCTGAATAGCTATCTATACCATGCGTTTCAGATTCCGACTTAACCCATGAAATATGTAGTAGCAAACCTAATCTATTGTCGTCTACGATTACCGGTTAGAACTCAGTTGGAACAACTCGTTCCCTGACCTAACTATTCTTCACGATATATTAATTATAAATCATAAAATAAATTGCTCGGAATTAATAAATAATGCGATTACAATCATTTTGAGAACTATTATTTAAGTAATGTTTTATATTACCAGATATTCTTCATAATATTCGCTATTATGTTCATTTTTACATTGGTATTATTATAAATAATTAAATCTGTAACTCACAGGTAATAATATATTTAGAGGTATCTAGAGAAATATTGATCATATGTCATTTTTAATGACAATTTCATTACATAAATCATTCGGGGTATGATTATTATTGTATACTACATAGAACAACGACAGACTTCGATAAACTCGCACATGATTTTGATTAACAAAATACATTGTATGCAATAAGTAGATATTACTAAATCAAATTGAATCTTATGAAAGCCATCAAATACACATCAGACAATCTATCGACAGCACTGTACAGTCAACAGTAATAATTTAAAAGCAGCAGAAGCGTCGGAGTTGATAAGAACGATCTTGAAATCCAACAAACGCATAGTACTAAGGATGATACAAACGCGACATCGACCGTAGCTTCTCGAATGTCGACATTACGATGTAATCGTTCTTGCAGTTATTGTAATCCATAGCCACTCATACCGTGCGTTCCACTTGATACTCAGAACGCCCAAAACGTACCATGAAGCGGTCCACTTGACGATCGCGGTCGTTGTGGTCTAAGTGAAAACGTCATCAATGACGTCATTATTTTCGCTCACGCCGAGCCCTCAACGCCATGTCGTGAGCTAGGTCGATGTGAGAGTTGAGAAATTTGGCGCGATTTATAGTTTAAAAATGGCGACTGAAAAGTTGTATGATTAGGAAAATGATATTTTAAATTCATACGTTGTAATATATAAAAGAAAATAATATTTTCTTTCAGTATAAAGCAAGTTAATCAATAATTCTTAAACTTAATGTTTTAATGTTTACAAATTCCAACCTAACCAAGAGGTTAGGTTTTAAGTTTTCGATGTAATTTCCAATCCGTGATTTGCAATTTTAACGCGACGCATAAAACACCTCGCAACCCGTTCCACTTGGGTTAAGCTACGAACGCCCACAAGCTAGTGGGACGGGAAAAATTATGTTCGTGATCGTGGTCGTTGTAATCCCTTAGTGGAACGCGTTCATAGCGTAATGGTTCACCATTGTTTTCAATGTTGCCCGATCATGTAGTTGTATGTTAAATTTAATCATGTAAATATTTTAGTGAATGTGTATTTAGTGTATGTGGCTGCGGTGACCACTAAACGTCGTGTTTTTAACTCATTATAATTGTGTGCTTGATTACAAATCGACCTGCGAATGGATATCTTCTAAGATTTGACTTAATGAGTCATGTAACCATAAGAGCTCCTTTCGCTACAGAACGTTAATGTCAGATTTAGGAGCCAGCCTCTCCAGAGTCGCCGAATGGTCTTCCACATAAAATAATAACATGCAAAAAGACTCCTGATCGAAATAGAAATAGTGGCGACAATTCCCTTAGCTACTGGTCGATACATATGATGATGGTCTAAGATATCATGTAAACAAGTCGTTGCCTTTCTACACTATCATCGATGGGCTCACCCCAAGGGATCAGAATTATCTTTTGTATTCCTCGCGTGGCAACGATGGCTCGTAGCAAATATCGCGTAAAGTAAATGTCACCAAGAATTATTTTAACGTCGCGACTGCACGAATTTCGTGGAAGCGGATACTAAACGTGCACGCGATTCATAATTCTATTTGTTGTTGACGGTGTTATTAACGAAAATTGTATACCGCTGTAATCGAAGTTGTTGAATGAACGTAGAAACGTTTGATAAGTTGATGAGAAAATAGTTTAACTTCAACCATAAATTATAATCCATCGCAGCAAAGAAATTTCACCACAATTGATAATACCCACAAACAGAAATATAAATACTCTCATCTAATATCTGTGTACCCATGGCACACTCATATACGCTGCTCAAGTCTTGACGATAAAACTAGCAGTCTTTTCGCATGGGACAACCTTTTCTCTTACTATAAACAGTCAACCTCATTCACATTCACAGTACAACCAGCAAAATAAGTCAATTAGTGTACCATGATTTTAACACTAAAACAATTTCATTGAAATGGGGTTGAATTTTAAACGTGTCGTCAGAAGAACGGTTTACCTAGTTTATCAGTCGAGTTTACCTAGACCCGTCTACCCCTTGACCGCATCCGGAGTAACTTTATCGAACATTTCACACGTGCAAGGTTAGCCATTAGTCGCAACAGCAATGAGATAGACGAAAAATCTAACTACTTACATGTAATAGTTATACGCGATGGCGAGGTACCACAGTGTGAAGATGATAATTCCTTCTCCCATTTTTTTTCAAGGTTTGTGTAGTACCTGGAAAAGTATACCTTATTATCATTACAGGTTTTATTATAAAGTTGGGCCCGGTTCTCTCGAGGTCCACGAAATGAGAACGTGAAGTATATCCATCCCTTAAGTTTTTAAACTGTATGATATTGGTAGGTTCCCGTAGAAGCAAAACATGGCTAGAGAGTGTATCAAGTAAACTTATAAAAATAAATCTATTCGCGTTTTAAATTATAAGAAACTGATATGTGATATTTATTATAGTTATTTCATTTTAGTTAAAAATAGATTTAAAAGCAAATAATAGAATTTAAAAATTAATTACGGTTTTGATTACGGACCTATAGGTTATTAAACGTTGCGAAAGAGATTTACAATAGATACATACTTTTTTTGTTTAAAGACAATATCCTATTTAAAATATTCAGAGAAAGTTATCAAAATTTTTATGCCTACAACAGAATATTTAATTGTTTCTTGTGTGTAATAAAAGTCGGAACTTCATCACAAATCATCATCATGATCATAGATCGTTCCTTTATATTCTCGAATTTATATTGTACGGACAGAATACGAACAATGTTACTCATTTTACTCGCAACAAAAATTCAGAGTAAGGTAGCCGTGAACTTGACACTATACAGAGTAAACGTTCCAAGGCCGGGGGCTAACGAAGCCTTTCAGATAAGTAGGGCAGGCAGATTGAACATTAGCTCAAGTGGCGTGTAGTACCGCAGGTAGGGGCTTGGAAAGCGAGAGCCAACGCATGTTTAAGAGTCAAGGAATTTTTAAATTATTTTCTTTCATTCTATGCTTTTACTTCAGTGTACTTTCTATGTGGGTCATAAAACATTTCCAATATCAATGAAGCATCCACAAATGGTGATTAGCATCATTCACGGGGGGCATGATGATTAGCAATGCTCCAGTGGGAAAGGATATGCAGCTATGACATATATAATACACACAGCTAAGCATTGAGAACAAAATCCCAACAATCAGCGCAGTGATGATAAATCGTTACAATGGCCCTTTGCTTGGCAGACTAAAAATAAGCTACAAGGCCATGAAATATACATCACATCATCCATCACGAATAATTAATTTTACGTACCCGCACCTCATGTCATTTTAAAAAACCAACACTTGAATGAAGTGCCATTTTTGTGTTGCATTTAATGTTTAACTTTAAATCATTACGACATATTGGTACCGTAATTGATACACAAAATTTGACATAATTATTCTTGGGACCATAGAGTAAATAAATAAACAATACTAACTGCCAATTGATTCTACAGGAAATTTTATTTATACTTGTCTGAGGCGAGCTACCGGCACGTGGGGCCCTGGTGTCTATTTATGAGTTATAGAAAAAAATAATGTAACTACGTTCGTATAAACATACTTCTAATAAATCCTACTATGTTCCGGGTCCAACGGACCTGTCACAGGCAGAAATCACTTAAAATCTTGTAACCAGTCTGTGTATTTCGTCAACAATTAGATTCAATAATGCCTAACTGATAAGTAGTAGGCTAAGACTTGTATTGTAATTGCCATATGTTAATTTAAAAGATGTGCCGAGGAGTTCTCTCCCCGTTTCTTCACTTCGATGTTAAAGCACCTTTTCGAAACGGTAGTAGAAGCAAAAAATCAAATACATGAGCATATTTACAAATGCCTAAACGATTAAATGATTTTAAATTCGAATTTGAACGCGATATCCTGGGCAAATTTATGTTAAATAGTTCATATATGAAATCAACAAGAATTAAATCGGAAACTATTACATGCTAGCTAAATATAAATAACAATTACCTAACCTAGTACCTCCAGCATATTCCGAGCAAGAGTTCCGATACTACCAGTCCGCACTCAGCCAGCGTGGACTATGGTCGTTACCGCTCGCATTATAAGGAACTCCAACTTATAGATTGTATGACTGCTATAACCACGAAAGGTGTGGACAATGGACACGGCAATTTGAAGTTATATAATGTCCTATAATGCATTGTTTATCTATTCATTAGTAATGTCCTCGAACTGCAGCTGCAACTCAATTATCGGTCAACTGCATGCAGATTCACTACAAACACTAATATTCATAAAAACATATTAAAGTTATATTTACGATTACAATATATATATAAAATATTTACCTTTTGCAAATCAATTTGTAAAACGTTGACGGCTTTTATTGTAGAAAATATCCATGAGGCTATGTTCAAGTTACTATAGTAATACGCAGATACACAAAAATATATCTAGGAGATTCTTAAAAAAATATTTGTAATTCGTATAATATTTGCATCTGTTTTTTTTCGTAGTTCATGTATACTAATATTATAAAGAGTTGCGTGTGTAAGGAGAACGTAAGATTCCAAATTACGAAATTATTTGAAATAATATTTTACCTCTATGTCATGTATATACAGGTTGTGTCTATATATATGTTCAACCTAAACGAGGCCGTGCGGACCGGAGCGCCAGTTAATAATAAAGGTTGTAAATGTTGGTTGTCAATAATTTTATTGATTAAATAACACCTTTAATGCATTTAAACAACATATAACATATTTGTAATTACAATGGTTATTGCATAAATCTTTAACAAATGTAACACTTAACTCTAAATAAACTTAATGAATACACAAATAAAATTAGTGGGGTGTTGTCGTAATTTATCTTGAAAGGGACTTGCAACTTCATTAAAGTTGTGCTTTTATCTACTGTGGGAGTCGTCAAACTGGAGTGGTGAATGTATTCTGTTTGTAGCATACATTCTGAGTCAAAGTTATTGCAGTTAGTACATAATAAAGTGGTAGTACATAATAACCAACCCTGGCTTGGCTTCAGAAAACCTTTGCCTTATCGAGAATGAGTTTTAAGAATAAGATAGATATTAATTTGATTATAACAGCACCTCCAGACACTCAAAATGTTATTAACTATCATTTTTATAAAATAGCCATTTTAACTTTTATTACTTTAGGAATAAAAGCACTACATTATGCACCATATAAGCTATAATGCCATGTATCATTCAATATATCATCAATCTGTCCATTGCCTTTAGTGTGATGTGTGGTCACACAGACAGACGGTTGGCAAACAACATTTAACTTATTTTTTTATTATATGAAGAAATGTCACTAAGAATATATTAACTTAAAAATATAAAAAGAATGTGAAAAAACATGTGTAAGACCATGGACCAATACAGATATATTTTTCAATTCTTCCTTGTCAAGTTTCTTTTCACTGCCTATGAAGAATACAGCCTATCATCGCTACGTTTACCGTATTCCATACGTGCATTTTTTAAATTTTGAAATTAGAGACATATAATATTATCTTAACTCGTTTCCAGTTTGCATTTTACAAGAAAGTTTTTATTGACATATTCTTAATAAAACGGACATTATTATAAGTGCAAAAAACACAAATTAAAAAATTCCCATATGGAATGTTTCAAGCACAGCAATGATATTTATATACAGTTCTGCTTAAAACACACATTCCAAAAAATATGTTTTGACCTCTATATAGATAACAATGTAGGTAGACTTTGTTATGTACGTAGACATTACAATTCTCAAACATATTCAACCCCAATATAGTTTTATTATTAGTTTAATAATAAAAGAATAATCAGCATTAATTCAAAAGGTATAAACGTAGAATTTAAAAAGTTTATAAATACATTTGAAAATACAAGTAGTAATTGTTTAAAGTGAGATTACTTTTTGGAACTATTAGAATTTTTTCCCATTGATAAAAGTTTATTTACAATATAATTGAAAATCAACTAAAATACAAACTAGAAAGCACTGGATATTTGAAAGATAATATTACATAACTACACTATATAAGGCACTGCATTTATATTCAATTACTTAAGATATTTGAAATTGTGACTTATAAATAACATCGCACGTTCTACACATTAAACTTTGACTTGGAAGACTTATTTCATTGTTACATTATCAGATGTCATTATAAAGCAGCTCATAAGTAATAATGTACAGTTATTACTGGTTATGGACTAGAGTGGATTATACCAAATACTCTAATCAGTGGAAGCACTGTATAAGTAAACGTTCATTAGATATTTGTACAGACAGTTATACACAATGAGTGTCATACATATTTGTCCACAACCACTACTGTAGGATACTTGATATGATGGCTGCCTTATGGTTTATGAGTATCTACTGGCTATCACTTTACATATTATAACATATATCAATAAATTTTGTTTTTATACATAACATTTTTTCACAGTTTTATGTAACACAACTTGACGCTCAGTTGTGACACTGCCTGTTGAGCGATAAGTCCCAGGTTCAATCATATGTGGAGGCAGACAATTATGTAACAGATAAATTTGTTCTCAAGTCGTAGTTGTTCATCACCGCCATAATTGTTCTAATTCTATTCTAACATCTCTTTGAACTATGGGGTAATGGTTACATAAGTAGAAAAATTAGATGTAGTATTCTAACAACGGCCCACTGAACTTGACGGTTTGTGATTTTATCCGTGCATGTTCAAACCATCGGCCACATAGAAAATACTCATGCAGATTTACGAGGGCATCGGAATGTCAGTGTTTAGTTTAACAACATGAAATAATATTTCAATATTTCATGGCTCTAATTAGCTTCATGGAACTAAATTAATTATTATTCATTATGACGTCCAAAATTTACGCAATGAATAATGATTACATAATGTGGATGACATCTAACAGGCAGTGGCGACGAAGCCCTTCTGCAGGTTGTCCACGTACCGGTGTCGCGCCGGCAAGTCGTCAGCGGGCCGATTGTACGGCAGCCACACCGGCTCGCCCACGAAGAAACGTTTCGCTTTAATATAGTTCTGAAACACATCATAAACACCTCGTGAAAATAAGTTGAAGCGCAAACATGGTATGTAAATATTAACAAACTTATATCATTGCGAATATCATTTATTTTGAACCTAACTGATACCAACAATTTTTTTTATATTTCGAATCAATTCAGCTGACAATGGTAGAACTAAAGGAGTCTTCCAAACAGTTGGCCTACACAAACGACTAGATAATTCAATCGTGCAAGGAAGCGCGGTCTGAGAGTGGGCATCGTAGGGGTAATGACCTCCTCCAAAATCGTACACGTCATATTAATCAACCTAAAAAATGGCAAGGGGACTCAATACTGCTACGACAGAATTGACTGGAAAAGGACGTAGATATTGCTATGTTTCTTCATCGTTGTTTTGGATTCTGGACGAATATAACAAAAAATTATGGCGTAGCACTGCCAAGAGATGCACAAGCTTGACCGAGTTGGTGGTCATGTCTGATTATAATGTGCTAGACAGGCCCGAGCTTTTTTGGATTGTGATTTATATAATAAAATTAAAAGATAAATTCGGATGAAAATTATTTTTTACCGGGCCGAGTTACATGCTTTTGTTTGGCGATTATTGCGCAAGATGGCGGTTCTCAGATACACTATGGTACCAAGAGTAAACATATTTATACAGATTAATAGAGTGACAGATTGTGTTTTTAATAGTGGGTTTCAAGTCAACTCTTCAACAAATCCAACTTGAATTAGTTAGGATTGTAAACACTCGCGAATTATAAGTCAAAAAAAATGTTGTTAGCAAAACAATACCTTGTCATCGAGCGTGAATCGATGGTAGATCCCGGCGGGCAACACGATCATGTCTCCGGCAGACACAGCTACGCGGATCCAGCGATCTGCTGTATCGCGCACGTCGAAGTACCCCGACCCCTCTACCACGAGCCTGGAAATATTATTCATCATTACAATTAGACTTCAACATGGTAAAAGTAGAAATGTCTTAGTAGAACTTTTATGGAGAGCTTCTTTGTTATTTAAGAACCCACCGGGGATGCTTCTGGTGTTACCGGTGTCCATGAACAATGGGGACAATGTTACCATTTTGTGGCTTGTCTGCAAATTAATATGAAAAACTTTATGAGATTTACTTTAAAGATAGAGTCCTAAATCAGTCCTTAACAGCAATTGCAATTGAGCCAAAACATTTGATGGTTCATTTTAGGTGGAATAGCTAGCCAGATAAAAATCACATGATTAAACTGGATGGTACAGATCTCTGTAATCTCTAACCAATAAGCATATTTGCCATTGAAATATCACTGAATATAAATTTTAACAGACTGCATCACAAAAAGTTGGCTTGGATGCAAGAATGGATGGAACCTATGTTTCTCACAATTGAAAGCCAGCCTTTTAGGTTGATGAATTAAGGTTATTCATAGGATAGATTTTGATGGACTTTTGACACCATAAAGAATATATCAAGACCTCTTAAATTTTATATTTCCTTTATCTATTGTTATTACAGCATAATTTATACTATCAAGTACAATATAGTAACAATAATGAAGTAGTCAGTAATGTTGCTAGATATTAATATGTAAAAAACAATGTTAAACTTTGATATTAACAATGACGTGGGGCTGTACAGGCCAACCAGTAAGTTTATGTAATACACATTACAATTTTTATATATCGCTACCCACCTTATCTCCTCATCAGTGTGAAGGTGTTCAGTGAAGAATGACTTCAACTTTTCCTCATAGTTTTGCAGACATTCCTCTGAGCACACAATCTCATCTTCATATGTGTACCCACGATCCTGTTTGATCTTATCAAGAACACCATCTGTTTTGAGTGTGTTGATGTTGATCTGAAAATTTCGTGTAGATTCATCCAGTAAATGGTATTTACCGTAATGTAAATTGTAATTAAAACCATGAGCAAAATAATTTCACTGTTTTGATTAAAGTTTTCTAAAAATGTATTTTAATCTCATATAATCAACAGCTTTTTATATTCTTGTTAATCAATTTGTATTAATTACATAAAGATAGATTGAAAATCATAATGCAAAATATGACAACTAGTCACATATACTTACAGGAACCTTATCTATTATTTATTGGTCTGTATATATATTTGTGTTCTGAAGGTGATATTGATTAATTGATAATGGAAGCTTTATCTCTCACTTAACTTTGCAAGCAAAAGAGATCTATTAAAGAGCCAAGCAAAGTATATTCCGTCTAAATATTTTGCAACAGGACGAATCAATTAAAATTAATGTGTCTTATTGGCATTAAACTGATTTCATAGTTATATTTTTTCAATATTTAATCCTAAGATGTACGAGAATATAATTAATATTTTTCAGTTACTCAAAGTATATTTATAAATTATGTGAATATTTATCAAGATCTCACAAAGTAAGTCACAGAAAGATATTGTTCTATTATAAAGTGATGACAAGTATTTTATATAACTACTCAAAACTTACTTTAAAATATTCGACGCCGGTATTCTTGTATAATTCCTCGACAGTTATAAACTCAGGTGGACTACGGTGATGCTCCAGGCGTTGATCTTTAGTAGTATCATCGTCCATGTACCAAACTTTAACCATTTCGGAAATGAAAAAACCTTATGTAAATATAAAAAAATATTTAGTTAAATTAACTATAACCTAGCTGGCTAGCCAAATATGTTTAAAACTAAATTTGTAACAATAAACTCGCTGAAAAATCTTATAAACAAAACAACACAGAACACAAATACTGCTGGCGGAATATACCAATTCCTTTAGGTAAGTGATAATAATAACAATGACGTTGATGACAAGGACTATCAAGGACATAAATCTGAATTATCTGCTGCACAGACTAAATATGATGCTAGCGCATATTTGTTGACTTTGTCGACTTCTAAATAGTTACATATGTGTGTGTATAATCTACGGTGTATAATCTATGATAACTACAGGTTAATTTTATGACAGTAGTCGACAAACGAGCAGACGGGCCACCTGATGATCAGCGGTTACGGTCGCCCATGGTTATCAGAAGACATGTTAAGAAAGAAACTACTGGCTCTTAAGCCCTCCACACGACGAGTCGTTTGGCGGCTGACCCAAGCAGAAGGGCGGTAGCTAGCCAGGCAGGCTTCACGAAAAGATAGTAATACCAATAATAATTTAACGACTTAGAAAATAATACTGATAATATAATCTTTACACAAAGCCCCACATCCAAGCAGGCTGGCTTCTGTCGACTCTGACAACACCCTGTTCTGCCAGAATGGGATTGGGGGGAATATTCTAGGCCGCCCCAATACGGCGTATTTTACTTATTTTTTACGAGTACGATACTTACTTATGATTCAAGCCAAAAACCCTTCCCATTAAGGAGCAGTCGAACCTAGTGGAGATCATAGGATTTTGTACCTTACAGTTTTATATCTACGCTACTTCTAATTAGTGATACACTACATTACTTGCCTAATTAGCTAGCTCGCCCATAGACATCTGTAATACACATTGCTGAAAAAGAAGGTAGTTGTAGATACGTTTTTTACTTTATTCTTCAAAGGTAACCAAAATCCATCAAAAACATTTGAATGGTGCGTCGAAAGGAGTGGAAGGTTTCAGCCAAGCTATTAAAACCTACCTTGCCCAAGTGCCGTTATGATTAAACTAGATTGTAGGTAGAGAAGAAGGCATATACTTAGATAATTCAATATAATGAGAGGAATTTGGAGGGGATAAATTACAGCCTATAATATATTCACTATAATTATTATTTCAGTGTAATTAAATAGAGTATTACGTAGATGTTATTTATTAACTACCGAAAGATGATCCCGTCATTAATATCTAATTTTATTTAGGTTATAAGAATGTTGATTTGAAAATTTCAAATTAAAAAGTTTTTGACATATTATGACGTACATTAAGGTATAAATAATACACAAAATGAAGTAAAATAGATTTAATATGATATAATCTAATTAAACCATAATTTTAATTACAATAATTATTTGTCACAAAACCAAAAAATAAAAATATGTAGGGGTTTATCGTTTTTACTACACAAAATATTTGCTAGCACCTGACAGCCTAAAATTGTTTGAAAAAAGTATTGTATACAAATAGCATTATTATTTATGTAATTAAACCACACTTACTTCTGATCTTTAACTAAAAAAAAACCTTTTAAATTGGGTGACTTACACTATGCAATCCACAAAAATAAAACAAGATTCTAAACTATTTCTAAGATCATCATAATCGTATGAATAACGATATATTCACAATAGGTTCGGTACATACGAAAAATTTACCGATGACATGTACACCAGCATGGCGTTATGGTTATGGCATATTTAACCGTAAAACAGTAAATATTATGTAGGTACCGTATTTAAGTACATTATTAATTAGATCTGATATGACGGTGTTAGCTGTCACGTCATTTTTGCTGTGAATGTTATCTGGGGAAATAATTCATGAGCAATGGATGACCTAAGTGATTTGTTTCGGCAAACAATTTTAGCAGCAATGTCTTTAAATATTGCTTGTTTTTGAGTAAATAAATAAAACTCGTAGTCCTATATGGGAACTTATTACTTAGATTAACCTGGTGTTGAAGCATGTCGAGTTCTAATTTAGAAAGTAATATAAAGTCTGACCAAGTTATCCTTAACACTATGGAAAAGGCTCTGGATTTATTGTGTTTTATCTGTTACGACATACCAGTGATGAGAGTACTGTAAACTAACATTATTGAATATTAAATATTTTATGTTCATAACACACATGTAGAAGGTAAGATATTTTTTAATATAATATTTATGAAAGTATTTTAAGTAATTTGATGGATTATAATAAATGAGACAGGTGTTATTTCATCGTTAATTTCATTTGATTTATTGGTTATAATAATGTAAATGGGTAGGCAGTTGGCATTAGTATTACAATTACATATGTAATTAATACCATTACGGGAAACGTAAGTATTATAATAACCAATCGTAGAAATATACTGGCTGAAACCATACAGTAGATTTTATTTTAATGTTTTTATATGGCTATTTACAGTAACTTGAATAAACAAGACCATAAACAAAATATAAAATACATAAAATATGTAATAAAAAAAATTAGATGATTTTTTTTTACATTGAACAACAAATTGAACTGATGGACGGAAGTTGAAATTACAACCAAAGCACAACAACACAAATAGAAAAAAGTACCAAAAAGTTAAAGGTTTCCATATCTACGTGTTTTAAATATTCATACAAACAACTTTAAAATCTATAACATATACATATGGCAAGATATAATTTGCTAAATACACAATAAATATTGCGAATAAATATATAGTAGACTCAGATATGACTCAAATTCAGGTATTATAGGAATTTATCACCTGATTATATAAAATAGGGATGTATGGATATGATATTTCGGATCCGGATATGGATACGGATATATGAATCATATTTTAC
>DWPT01003492.1:0-14378 GCA_018251895.1 Agathymus mariae mariae | reverse complement strand
GTACATATTGCGACCAATCTACGAGTTTCAAAGGGGAATTAATTTGTTATAAAACCAAAATAATATAAAAGTTTTAAATTATTATGTTTTTAAAGAACAATTACAATATGATTAGGTGCTACATTATAGACACCGTAAATTAATCCGAATCCTTCACAAAGAAATTCATTATCTACTCAATAATCAAACATTTATCACTGTAATATGTACAGTGTAAATAACATTCATTTTGTAAATCGACGTCGCGTTTACTTAATATCCTTGTTGGTTATTTTACAAGTCAACTTATTACTGTGTCGAATTTTTTTCTATGATCAAAAGTCTTCTTCATATTGTAAAAATAGTTTTGTAGTAGGTATGTTGGAGCGCCATTGGGTTTGGTTTTATAGCAGCATTTTATAGAGCAGACGAGCCACCTGATGGTAAGCGGTCACCGTCGCCCATGGACATGAGTGACCAAAGATCAGAAGCCAAAGGTGTCCAATGCGTTGTCGGCCGACACAGGAGAAGAAAGCAAGAAAGTACTGGCTCTCAAGCCCGCAGCAAAGACACGACAAGTCGTTTGGCGGCTGACTCGAACAGTGGGTGGGTGGATGGTACTAGCCAGACAGATTTCACGAGAAGATAATAATATTAATGACTTAATAGTTATACTGATAATCTAATCCTTACGCGAAGCCCTACCACCGAGCAGGCTGGCTTCTGTCGCCTCTTACGACACCCTGTTCTGCCAGCATGGAACGGGGACAGTATTCTGGGCCGCCACAATACGGCACAAAACCTTGTAAGTTATTGTCTCAAGTCTTTTAATTCACGCCCGAGTAATCCTATCTATTCATTCATCCACTCTGTATGTATGTATGTATGAAACCAAAGGTTTTAATAAACTACGTAACGATACCACACGGGTCCCGTGCACGCAGTAAATGGTTATTAGAGCTACTAGAGGAGATAACACAAATCTCGAATTATTAATCTCCTTTATAATCCGCGATAGAAACCGACGATGATACACGTTTGATTGTTTCAGTACCGCATTTTGCATGCTAATAACGCATTTAATTAACGTATTGGCCAACGTCCGATCCTATTCTAGGCCAAGGAACTAGGTCTGAGCATTGTATGCTCCGTCTGTTTGACTCAACGTAGGCATGTTCAATTTTAAACTTTTATTTTAATGAATCATAATTAGCGGTATTTGGAAGGCATAATTTGCGCAGCGGATTCGACGCGTGGTTTCAAAATACTTATAAATTTAAAGAGGATATTTTTTGATGACTTGTAATTACCACATATGCTATGAGATGGTATTTTATAAATAAAGTAAACATTTGTCATTCACCGCGAGATTGATGTAACGACGAGTTTTAGCGATATCGATATCCTCGTTCGGATCAACTCTAATTGTTATATACGCCAGCCGACACACTAAGAAAATCAATACGCACCACACATGACAAATGAAATAAACGCAGTGCTTGGCACTTAGGTTTCGCGCTAGGATTCCCTGACTCATGTGGCATGGATGTATCGGAACATCACAGGCACACACGACCCAAGATTTAATATTAACCTATCACTTAATATCGCTGCTATACTAAATAATCGAGGAAACTACAAACAATAGCAGTATCGACGATGAAAACAAATGAAAGTAATATAATCTTATTATACGCAAAATAAAAGTTAAAACCATAATTACCGCATAAACACAACAAACTCATGCGACGTCAACTTACAAAGCGAATAGTCTGTTTCTGGCCTTAAAATTGTACGCCTTGACATGATATATATAGAGCAAAACACTACGCTTTGCATGACAATTGACAGCAGGTTTACTTGAGCCTGAGTGAGTCCGGTGAAGGCGGTCGACGGGACTCGATGCAGTCCATAGCGTGCCACTCGTTGAGACATGAGCGATCCGAATCGATGTGCTGCTCGTAGTAGCCGCACCATGCATGCGACGTCCCGCCCGCGAAGTGGTTGAGCTGGCGCGCGCGCCCGCTCGCCCGGTGCAGGGTTTGCAACGCCGACCTGAAAACAACGCTTGCTGATAAGCCGCAAGGCATTGGCTTTGAACATTATTATATTTGGCTCATTAACATTACATATTCTATTCCACAGCCACCCAGGGCCCAACGGCTTGTTAATCGTGAGCGATCGATTGATTCGGGGATAACCGTGCGGTAATTTGTAGTACAATTTCATGAGCGTTTCTGAGCCTCACATTGCACGTTAAGCCATCGTTTACAGATAAAAATGTATACACGGCGACATTCAAGTATTACGATACTTGATTTAACTACTAGTGCCTTCACCGAGGCCTCAACAATAACAAGAAACAATAAAAAAAAACACAATTGTCCTAGTTATTATTGCTATTTGCTTCATTAATGTAATAATTATATGATTGCTTGATTGGTATATTTGTGATTGATGTACAGATCGAATCAAATCCAATGATCTGCATTCCGGTGTGAGTAATTGTATAACTTTTAGGAACGCAAATCTAAATTAACAAGAGTTGGATTTATTGAAAAGAAAAACCCTAAATTTTCGTAAAAATTACGTTTGTTACGTTTCAGAACTGGTTCCTTTGTCATCGGATGACAAAATCATTAAATCGCCCATACCGCCAGTAAATAACACGTTCATCATTTAAATTACCCGAGCAATTTTAATGTTCTCGCGTCACATACACATTTTGTTGCGTTCGATGCATTGTATAACATACATTGAATATAATTACGTTTCATACTTACCACATGGCTTGCACCGACACCGGTTTGAATATATGCTGCTGATTGCAAACACAAACACTAAATCCTCTGTGGACAATGAATCTCTAATTAGTTATTGTTTGTACGTGTGCAAGGTGGCCTTATGTTATCAGGGTCACCGCCCTGTCAAATCCATAATTACATCATGTTCACGTTACAATCTAAACGCTGGTGCTGAACATCGGCGGGACTACAGCACGTAAATCGATATTACTCGTGCGAATAACGCAAATTAAGGATGCTAAATGACCGGCAACCTACATTTATCTAGCGCATCTGATATACATCATCATTCGATTCAACTATAACAGAACCGTAAAATTACGTCTGTAAATTGTAAAAACTTTACATTCGTGTCTGACAAACAGAGTTATAAGGCAACTCATACGTATGAACAACTGTTTACGTATACGTTTAAATGGAGCATGCAATCTACCAATCTAAGCGCCTAATTAATTGTCAATTTGTTTAAATTGATAACGCATAATATGGTGATATCAAATAAAACGAAATCGTTATTGCTTTCCAATTATAAAGAAAGTCGTCAATTGTAATTTATAACATTACAAGTGCAAAAATTATGTAACTCAAATATGCTAATTCGTTTATAATTGTTAAGTTAATTAAAGGAATTGTAACTCCATTAAAGTATTTCGCACTGCAAAATTGCACCGAGTTTGCAAAAAAATATGTATTTTTAATCTATGATTATTATAGTGATGAATTATGGATGATAAGTAACAACATCTATACTAAAATAAAATTCTAACTGATCGCTTTCTGTATATGAACGGTGTGTGAGAAAAAACATTATTACGGGCCTTTGTTGACTCAATAGAACACAAAACAATAGTTGTTAAGAGTTTTGCCTGCTTGTCTGTGCGTTTGTTCCCGCTAATCTCAGAAACGGTTTAACTGATTTCGTTGTGGTTTTCACTAATGTATTGCATACGGTTAGAGTCACTTAATACTTAAAGATTGTTTCATTGCTAAAGCGAAACGAGTTTGCTAGTCCCACATAAATTTGTTACAATAAAAACGTAATTTTTGCCTTATAATTTTAAAAATATTTTTCAATTTCTCGTAAAAATCCAATTCTTATGATAAACTACGAAATCTACATTTGAACATATTCTTATATTTTGTAGTTACTTCTCAAGGACATAAGACTCTCGGTCTGAGAACTGTCCCGAGAACGAAATCGAAAGCTCAGTGTGCCAGTGTAGCATTGAATTGTATAAATTCATGTGGAAGCAAATCGTTTACCCTTTTGCTCGCTTTGCATTGCTTGACCGTTGATTTTCTTGTATCATTATTGCTGCTACGTGTTTGATTTTTTAGTAAGTTTTATTATATAAATCTAAATAGCTAAGAATGTAGATGTCCATAACACAATAATTTTCTCCTGTAGGAACTACGACGTATTTTATTAACAACAATTATAAACCTTAGTAGATATTACGAACGCGCAGATACATAATACTAATCTAAGTTAGCAATTATTTAAAAAATATATATATAGATTATTTTTAATATTTGTAACCGACATTTGATTATTTAACAAAAATAAGATAATAAAGACGCGAAGGCATTATGTTTTAAATAACGTCAACCATTTAGACCAGAGCTGGGAAACTTTTGTACCATTACGCACGTGAGGCCGCATTTAGAGTAGGTAGACAGAAAAAAATGCAATATGAGTTGGTTTTACTCTATAAATGCGCTGTTTGTGCATAATTTTATAGTTTTATTACAATATACAGATATATAATTATTACATACAATAATGTAAAACCCGATAGAAGTTTTATTCGTGGGATATATGCATTTGTTTCTTGTTATAAAGCAATTGGACATTTTTATTAAGCTTTGTAACGTGCAGTCTTAATTGATCCTGTGAACGGGAATTGACTGTTTGCGTTATTAAACTAGATTTAATTTTTGTTAAAGAGAAAATGTTGACACGCAAAAGTAAATGCTTCCAAAGCAGGAAAGTAAACGGCATGCATGCTCTCATAGACATGGATACTCAACAGCATTTTTCGAGATATTTATCGGGTTACGAGACGTTACAATATTTAGCGATGGGCAAGGCATAAGCGTCTTTTTAATACTTTAATAATAAAAAGTAGTATCTGTGCAGAAAAGACACACATTGATACTGTATTTTTAATTTGATTCTATAATTTTTATGATTTTCGTTATCTGTAAAATTAAAATTAATTTACACCAATGCTAGGTCGTACTGGGGCTCATGGAAATGCACACACAAGAAGCCCTGAGGCCGCAGAATCCTCATCTCTGATTTAGACCTAAGACCTTAGCGTTGTCTCCAGCCAGAAATGTAAACACAACGCAACCATGTCCAATGTCCATGCATACGACAATAACGTCTCACCCGTCGCCGTCCAGCTTGATGGAGGTGTCTGCGAGCACTTTGAGCACGAGGCCGACGGTGGTGCGCTCGTTGCAGTCGATGCCGAGTAGCGCGGCTTCCTCGCTCCGACACACCACCACGAGGTACCTCGTGCGGCCCGCGTGAGCGCTCTCCAGTTTCACCGCCTGAATCACGCCAACACAACCACGTTAAGGTTCTCTGTACCACATTCTACTATTCTTTACTGCTCTCCGCGAACAAATAGTCTCCTAACCAAATTTTGTACAATAACTTGTACAAAATAAAACATAAATATAAAAGAAATGGACACTGATATGCGAAACATGAGTTGGAAAAGCATTTGAAGTAGCAAAGAACAATGAAGTAAATAATTTATCAATAATAATCATCTAATGATCATCAAAATGCTAGCCATGATATAGATTTTATATGGATTTTGGAGGAACCACTCTTTAAGTGCAATATTAACATGTTTATAATCACAAAAGGTTACGTTATAAAAGGACAAACCCTAATTCAAATATAACTGCGACGGATGCAATCGTCTACAAGAGGACGCATAAATTAAATCCGTCCAAAGTGTACCTGCTACACAATTGAGTCTTGATGTTACTAAAAGCCTTGACTTTAAAAACTTTCCATTCACTGTGACCTCACTCCAACTGGAGAAGGGAGAGTCATGCCATTTTGAATGTCTCCTGATGCATTAAGTAGATGATCGTATGGTTTTAAAGGTAAAGGTTAGCAGGGGAAGAAGGTCGGAACTGGAATTTAGAACGTTTCCTCCAAGCACTATCAGTAGTGATAACCAATTTTTATGGAGAATCACAGTAAAATTCGCATTTGTGTCCTAATCACTCGCTTTCCTATACTATAACCATAGGTAGTAAAATATTATTTTAATATCAACAGTTCATCTGAGTTCACCAACACCTGCTAAGATTTCATTTGAATCAACTTGCATCTATCAGCCCTGTAAAAATAGTATTGAGGGCAGTGACATATACAAATGCTCTTCCTTGTTCTTCATTTATACACTTCAGACAGACCTCAAACACGATTGTAGTTTATATGCGTATCAAATATCCATAGATTAGATGTCACCTATTAACCCCAAGTGGTCTACACGCCAGTTGGCTACTTTCTTAAAACATCTAGTGGAACTCCAGCAGAATTTTCGAAAAGGGACAATCTTTTTTTCTGATTTGCATTTTTACAGAATAGAAAAATAAAAATCTAGAAAAAATAAATTATCATTGTGTTATCTTTTATTATTTTTAAAATGCTTATACATATGCTGTGGAAAATCGTACCATTTTGAGCGTCTCCTCCGGGCGCACCAAGTAAAACATGGACTGAAGGTGGTGATGTATGTCAGGTTGAGGCTGTGGTTGGGGATGAGGCCGCGCCGGCGACCGCCTCGGCTCCGCGCAGCCGTGCTCCGCGCCGCCCAACACGAGCGCCGCGCCCTTGTTCGCGAAGTAGCACTCATTGAGACTGAAACAAATTAATAGAATTCAAAGGACTTTTACCCAATACGATTATAGTGTTAAAACTGTAACTATAACAATAAAATAAAATAAATTTAACAACCAACACGTATTAGGAGCTATGCGAGATCGTAAACTGTCTGCAGACTAAAACAAGTGTTTGTCCAATTAGTTAAGCCCGAATATTTAGCACTTGTTTTCTCCTAGCACTTGTTTTCTCCTTATGTCCAATCATATAAATGGTTTTGAAATTTTTCAATCGTGCACTCCAATTTTACAATATATTTTCTTGCAGCATTCGACCCAGTTTCTAGTATTGACTAAACCTGATTGGATTTTGGAACTCATGGATAGAATAACTTACAAGTTATTCAATATTATAAACAAAATGAATATTTGACATTTCATACAAACACATACACACACACATACACACACAGACAGAAAAATTACACTCTGAAATTAATCAATGACTTCCAACACAAGACTTGCAACGAACTTAATGAAACTTTAGAATCATCTTAAGGGAAGTAAACATTCAGACATTTGAATCTAGTCACAAAAGATTTGTATGATGAGGAATTCAGCGTTAATTATTTTTATATATAATGCAACCGCGCAATGTATGAATGACGCCATTTTTAGTAAAGTTGCAGCAATCTGTCTCGGTGCAGCGTTTACCTTCCTTTCACCGCACCGGCGCGGCGCAAGCGCAAGTCTGATCGGAGTGAGCTCGACTCGCCGAGACTACTCGCCGCCAGGCCCTTGATTCGTGGCTTTGCCTCAATATGTACAATGTCCGCGATTACTCATTCTTTACCACCGCATACTCGTATATAAACATACACCTACATTATTATTTTATGAAGAAATAACGCTGTACACGTGCGCACGCGCATAAATATTCAATGTTTTCATTTTCATTATATGTATTTATGGATTTTCACAATATAATTCTAACAGTCAATGATTTATCTTAACTATAATGCACGATCAGAAATATAACAGAAAAAATTACAAAAGGTAACGAGATGTAGATATGCAAATATATTTCACGCAAAATTTTATGTTTCTTACAGTACGTTAAGTAAGTATACTAGATAAACTAAAATGTTGTGCCACGGGGGTCGCAGACTGACATTTACCTAAATATAGGAACGTAGTTACTCAAAGGAAGCAGTCGAACGTCAAATATGCGATGAGGTCATACAAAAATAGCATCACAGTAAACTTGTGGGAAGAGTGGAGAAAAGGTGAAACTGCCTCTAATAATAGTTAATAAAAATTGGATGTTCAAGCTTAAGCAAGCAGAAAAATAGCAATGTCGCATCAATTACGACAGCAAGGGCGGTTGCTCTCAAGGTTCGTTAAAAATAGAGCGGCGGCATGTTGCCAAAGTAGCGACTCGGCCATACATATACCGCAGCGGCAGCATCTGTCTTGCTTCTTCACATAGCCATGATGGCCAATTTGGGGCAGCGCGCCACTCCGCTTACTATGCCTCGTGCAATAGTCAAATGGCCTGCTCATTTTCTCCACATAACCTGTATGCTGTGCTTCAGCCAAATTCGTTTTAGAACTATGTAAACAAACCATAACTCAATCTGTTAGAATTGCCGCTCAACTAAGATTTATAGTTTGGTTAAATTTGTACAGTTTGTAGTTTAAATTTTTGTAACTTATGAACCTATCTACCGAGGTGTATGAATCATAATTTAATGTTATCTATAAGTCGTAAGCTACGAAAATTATGTTACATCACACAAGTGCATACATTTGTTTGAGTTACGTTTCAAGACATTTACATACCGAGGGGAGGTAAAAACTTCGCGGAATGGAAGGGCTGGTGGGGGTAAGTTTACTCGTCCAGGTAGGTACTTGTTAAGTACCTCATTAAGAGTATATATAAAAAGTTTGAACCTAATCGGGTTATTAACTTTTGAGTTATCAACCTTCAAACAACTGAATCTGGAATAAGTCTGCCATTATGGAGAAAATTGAACACCACACCGTAACTAAGTTCCTTACCAAGCAAGGAAAATCCGTTCAGACAGTTTTTCAAGAGCTGTTAGCGGTTTACGCGGACTCTGCCCCTTGTGAAACCATAGTTTACAAACGGTATTGTCTTTTCAAATATGAAATAGAGTACATTGAAGGACCCCCGCTCCGGCGGCCAATTGAGTACCACACTAGAAATCGTCGAAAAAATAGAAAAATCTCGTTTTGGAAGATGCCCGCCTGAAGAAAAAGCAGCTCGCAGCAATGGTTGGAGAATCTGAATCAAGTATTTTCAATATCCTACGTCATCACCTTAGGATGACTAAGGTCAGTGTAAAATGGGTTCCGAGAATGCTCACGCCGCTTCAAAAACTCCAGCGTATAGTGTTTTCGTCAGTGTTTGGAGCTCTGTGGAGAGAAAGAGAAGGATGTTAAAGCCGTTATTGGAGATGAAACCTGGGTTCACCACTATGAACCTGAGTCAAGTGTCGATTCAGTGGCATAAAAAAGCACATCTCCTCCAAAGAAGTTCACAGTGTCACAATCGACCGCAAAAATCATGGCCACTGTTTTTTGGGATACAGAAGATATTTTACTGGTCGATTATAAAGAACGTAGTGTTTCTATAACGAGATAGTACTATGCTTCTAACTGGAAAGATTGAAAGAAGCCATCAAGGAAATAAAAAGAGGAAAGCTGTCAAAAAGTGTACTCCTTTCACACGTGCCATGTTGGGACGGCTGCGTTCTCCGATGCGGCTTCAAACAACTGAACCAGCCACCCTATAGTCCAGACTTGGCCCTGAGTGACTATTCTTTATTTCCAAAAATGGAGAGAGAACTTCATGGAAAAAAAATTGACGACGATGAAGAAGGTAAGTCGGCAAATTCGGCCTATTTTGACACCAAAGACAAATGATTTTTTTTCGATGAGATAAACAAATTAGTTGAGAAAATATATTAAGGTTAAGGGAGTAGTATAGATTGTAAAAGAACCAATATATTGAAGAAAAATATATATTATATAATTTGGTGTTTAATTTCAACCTCCTTCCCTCTCATTCCACAAACTTTTTGACCTCCTCTCGTATTCCTTTAACAGAGTTCATCACACCGATCTTCATGTCACCTGGAATACTTGAAAGCTCGTGATTTGTGTGTTGTTGTTGTTTAGCATTGTTGTACTAACATTATGATTATTGTTTCACCTTAATCTAAATAGAATTATACAAAATTGTTTTGTTGCTATAAAATTTGTGTAATTAAGATTTACAGACAGGTCATTATGTTTTGCAAATTAAACGCAATATTTTACAGGTGCTCCCTCACTCATCCATCATTTGTAATTATCCATTGCTCGGTGACATTTAACTAAGACTATTAAAACGCACTGAAACTATGTAGAACTGTTTTAACCGGATAATTGCATTCAGTTTAGTTGATATTAAATTAGGAAGTAGTCATATTGCGTAGAATACTTGAAAAATGTCTCAAAGAATAATTCTAAACCACAAATTCAGTAGGAACTTAAAACAAACGCAATAAAATTTATTGTAAAAAAAATCTAAAGGAATATTAGAAATGTTAATGAACTTTCTTTACAATAGATTAGAGGTATAACGTGATCAAAATCACGAATAGCGCTTAAAACGTGCTCCTGAAGAATAAAGCCTCAAAAGTAGCCAGTGATACTTCAAACCTCAAGTAAGACATTTAGCCATTAATAGACGTGCAACTTTTAAAACGCGCCAAATTCAATGAACTAATTGTATTTACTGCAATTATTATTGTTATTATTATATGAAATACTATATGATTACACAAGTTTCTTCATCGACACCCAAATCCTAACTGATAATGCACTCTGTTTATCACCGTATATAGGACGAGGCTAAGGCAGTAGGTTTTTAACCTACGTGGGTAGCTCCATCCTCCTTCTAGATACGGCCGTGAAATGTTTTTTTAAGTATTCGGTGCCAGTGCCGCAGAGCCGAAGATAAGCGGATCACCTGCTACCAATTTTCCCGGCAACTCTTGATGCCTTTTGTGAGATTTATTTTATACGATAAGTATTATGGACGTGCCTGTAATTTTTAACGCAACAAAACCCAAAACAATAGTTGTTAGAATTTTTGTCTGTTTGTTTGTGCGTTTGTTTCCGCTAATCTCAGAAACGGCTTAACCGCTTTCGTTCTGGTTTTCACTAATGTATTGCAGTAAACGTCACTTAATACTTAAAGTTTATTTCAATGCAATCCGTCCATAAATAAAAAAGTTATGAATTTATCTAGAAAAATGCAGATGCTTAAGGTAGTTTTCCGAAGTGAAGCGATTGCATTTGCTAGTATATAAAATAAATATGCAAATCACAATAAGGCAATCAGTGGAAATTTTACATTACTATTTATAATAATGAGGTAAATAACACAATAATATAAAAAATGAATTTTTAAGCTGCGTTCAAACGCTCAAGAATTGACCTCGGTACTGCGATGTAAAGAAGTACATAAAAGAAACTTATCTCAAAAACCTTCAGGTAGAATTTAAGGGAATGGACTAAAGAATTTTGATAGAACCCAGAGGAGTGGAGCGGATGAGATGAATAAGAGACTTCATTATAATTAATTACTGTGAGTCATGTGTGGTAAAAAAAAAATTGTCTTTTAAGTAAGTTGGCTAGATGTACTCAATACATGATATATCTAATTGCATTTGTTGACTTATCACATTTTATGTACAAACGATTGACAGAAGACAGTGAGGCTTGCGCGGTGACAACACAGTGGCCTGCGCCAACAAACGGTACCTATCACTAGGGGATGTGTTTCGATCAACCACATAACACACTTACATTACCCCTACGTTCTAACTTAGCATCTATCGTAATACAAAACTTAACATACTGTATACACAAAAATGCAGAAAAAAGATGTATGTTTTGAAAAAAGAAAAATATGAGAAAACACTTGAGTTTGGTACCAAATTCTAATACGTGGCCATAAGTATATTATCTTACATATAGTTCAAATATAAAATTGCTTATTGAGTAGCCAAATTACAAACAGTTCATTTGTTATTTTTGGATTTAGTCTCTAAATTGATATAAAAATTTAATTCTCGCCGCCTTCTTCATACAATCTTTATAATTCATTATCAAATTAAAGATAAATATATTTATAATAATAACTTCTCAGATTAATATCGTTCACAAAAAATGATTTAGGTTACAACTACTTAAGTTACAGTACTCAAGTAAAATGCCAATGTCAATGAATAAGGTTAAGCTAATGAGTGTTCATGATAACAGAAGTAAATAATTAAAAAAAGATAACAATTCTGGACATTTCGTTATCGAAATTCTGTACGGTCCAACGACCGCCACTTTAGGTGATTCTATTTACTTCTCAGTAAATGTTGTGATTCCGTTTTATTCAACAGAACCTTGCAGTGCGATATCACCTTCTTATTTTGAACAAGGTCAGAGATTCCGTTGGGTTTTCATAACTAAACTTTCGATAATGATGCTAAATAATTTTTGTAGACAATTCGTATATGAAGTTAATCATAAGACTGCAACTTTAATGACACTAAATGAAATTTAGATTTCCGGATATCAAAAGTTGAGAATTGTAGATTTTAGTAGGGTTCGATTTAGGTAAACAGATGAATTATCCAAGAGTGACTCGAGTATTCAGTACCATTTCAGTGTATGGTGGCACGATCTAGCTATAAATCAAACTACAAACTAATACGTCAACAATTGATTCAGCATGACTGTAGGTGCTTGGCAATCTCCGTCATATTGTGTAGTCACTGGTCACAGTACATGAACTAGTTTATTTATATTCGCAACGAACAGTATTTAAGGAAAAATTCTCTAATAAGTTATCTGCAGTAATTTTCATGAAAAATCTGCAAACTAACAACAACAAAATACGGTAACTTACCAACATTATTTTAAATTAACATACTCATGATTGTACATTGTATAAGTAAGCTAATTTAACTTTGACAAAGAGTAACGAAGAAGATGAAATACTTTCAGTGTGTTTAAAATTCGAACACTGTTCACTTTATGTAATGTTCATTGTCAAGTCATGTCATACAGTTATATTAAACATTTTAATTTAATGTTAAGATTTTCACAAGTCATAGTGATTTGTAAACAAATATATGTTACTATAACAATAACAGAAGTAGCAGTTAAATTAAATTCTACAAACATTATTATCGATATCGCTACAACACTTGTATTGTCGACATTGCCGTGACTTGCATAGTCTTTTGACTTTTTTTTCCAAGAGCAATATAGTAAGTGCTTCAAATAGGACTACAGTCCTATCCAGTTCATTGACCCATTAAAAAAAATAAAGAACAGTCATTCATTACATCCATATATTAAATTCATGAGACTGGTTGGTAATGTAAAATTAATTTTAAAAGATTTAAAAGTTTCACAATTAAAATCCAGTAACAAATTGTATATAATATTGATTCCTATTTGCCACACCCACAGAACGAATGTCGACTTATATCCCTTCTTAGAGCGTTCTTGATTTATTATGCTTATCGTAAAAGAAATAATTGGTATATTGGTGAAGAATTTTTCTTGTTTCTAAATAGGTAACACTTAAAAGTAACCTTGCTCGGTGTGATTGGCTCGAATGTAAGTTCAAAACGAATTGTGACTTTATTGTTTGCCATCAAGGACATGGTATTATTCACGCAATTAATACTTACTTTCATAGTGTTAGTTTCCTAAAAAACTTTTCAAAAATTCTGTCTTGAACTACCAAAAGATATTTAATTAGGTTAAACTCGAAAACACATGTTATAAAATTATAAACATAAGCTTTTCCATTCGGTCTTCGGAGCAAGCTCGTGAAATAAAACAGTAGTCAGATATAGCGTCTGAAAGTGAATTATATTATTTAGAATAATCATTACAGGAAGTCCTGTTAACGACTTCAATCCTATTTGGAGTTCTTTTGAAACAATTGAATGTAACAAATAGAGGTTTAAAATAAATTGGGTAAAAAATATCCGTAAAACAATAACATTGCCTTTTATGTACCGCTTACCTACACGCGACCATGCTATCAACATTAACACTCGGGTGAAATACGCACAATGTCACATAATACTAACACTGGCACTAAAAACTACGAAGTTGTGGTCGCGATTTTCCAACGGATGCGGTTTGTCAGCCGCGGCTCCCCGGCCGCTGCTCTTGCACCATGCGGTGCGTCCCGAACGATAATACGGCGCAAGAGGCAAATCGCAGTTGTGTTCGTCTGCCAGCCGACGTCACGGCTTCCCTCCGAGGCGAGCGTATGGCCGCGTAAATATAGACGCGACGCACAACAGGAACACGAGGCGCTAGGGAACATGGTCCGGTCTATACGCAAACACTGCTCTAGCGTTTTAATACATCAACTAATTAACAACAAACGATACACACAAATAGAAAGGTGATACAACCGCAAAATAATTTTTATACTTTAAAATTATACTGATGACAAGCGATGACAGTAAAATAAAATTCAGATACACCTACATCTAAATCACTGATACTAAAACATAAAGACATTAATTAACAGTTAAGTAACTATATTCATTCAATAATCTAAGCACTGTCACAAAATGTTCCATTCCATTACGATATTAATACTATTTTGGATGTCTCTACGGTAACTAAACAAAAAATACACAA
>DWPT01003491.1:0-14379 GCA_018251895.1 Agathymus mariae mariae | reverse complement strand
GATATTGCATATTGATATTGCATATTGATATTGCATATTGATATTGCATATTGATATTGCATATTGATATTGCATATGATAACATAATTCACTAATTTTAAATGTATTTCGCTTTATTATAGGTACTAGCAATTTAGTAATTACATCTCACAGGATACAGATCAATTGTAATTAATGGGTCTTGAAACCAATGTAACGTCGAATCAAAATTTGCTATTTGCTGCGTTGATTCGTCCTGCGACTAACCGACTGCAAACAGCGACAATCGGGCACACAGCAACCACGACCGTCCACGACGCGGTCGAGGCGTGGTCGCGCGATCTTATCACACCCATTAGCGAGCGCCGCGCCCAGCCACTATCTGCCGCATCACATGCGCTCGCATATCATCAAACATCGTAATTCCCATCTAACGCATATTAAAATCTACCCAAAAATTAGGGTAAATCAGTCCACTTTCCCTTGCGACGACACAGTCAACTTAGCAGGAGCGGCCGGTGTCCCGGAGATGAGCCTCATCTTTCTCTGTTCAGACTTACGGCTCGGTGATATTGTTCGGTGAGTTTTTTCCGCGTTAGTAGATTTTCGTGTGGACCGTATCGCGATGTGTATCGCGTCCGTAATTTGCGTGATGCAGCCGTTTTCGATGGTGATAGGCTCAGTCGTATCGCAGCAGCGGGGAGACGGCCCATCAAACGCTGTCATTCTCTTGTTAGAAAGTTATTCGGGGAATGTTTCACCCACGCACCTTCGCCTACGAACTCCTAATGCGTTTTCTATTGAACAATCTGATACGGATCTTCTTCCCAGAATATCGTCGGCTCTATTGTACCGAAAAATTAATGTCATAAATAATGCGTTTTGATTGAGAATCCGTAGATTACGACTTGAGTACGCTTTGATAGCGAGATGTAATCTTAGGATCATGTATTATCATTAGTGAAATTGTTCATGTTTGTAAAATAACATTCTAAACTGAACGGAGATTTACATAAGTTTTCACACCTTTGTTGTCGTTGGTTGTAGCTGTGGCCCAATTGCTTGTAGCCCTGTTCGATGATCGAAAAGTTCTGCTTCCGTTTCTCAACCTGAGTGATCATTTATGTATCAGGTATGCTGCTTCGTCACGAAGTTTTCCTTCACCAAAGCAAGTGATAATTAATCTGTACTAGGCACATCATTTTTATAATTAGAAGTGTGTGCAGGATTCGAAGTTGAGTCTAGACGTACTAGAGTATGTATCACTGCTTGGCCATATGCCTTTATCATCTATATCAAAGTATTTTCTCTTAGTTACACTTGGGAATTGAATGAAAGATTCACATAGCATGTAGTGAAACCAGCAACCACAGAGATGTCAACGACGTCTTTATTTTGTTTTATTTGGGAAACATACAAGTTTCAAAAGCATAAAACCTATGCTGTTGCCAGCCATGGAAAAAGTCCTGAATAAAACCGCTTACTATTATGGATATATAATAAACATAACACTTCTTATTACCTGTTACAGTTGGCGAAGTGTTCGAACCTGCTCTGCTGAAGCGATTGTTCAACGTTCGATATTTGGGAAAGTTATATCGGTAATTTGTAACATAACATTGAAATTAATAAATAATAAACGCACACACACTAATACCCCTGCAATACGAAACAGCGAGTTTCGCAGGTGGCATGATCATACACAAATTAGGCAACACAAACAACTCGTGAACAAACAATTATCTGTCGCATGCATGTCTGTCCCGGCCGGGAATTGAGGCCGGGACCCGCCGCCTTGCAAAAGCTGAGTTACTAGCAACTGAGCTGCAAGACTATAATAACTGTTTTCTTTTCTTTTCCACAATACAAAGAATTTGGAAGTACGTGTGTGTGATTATTTTTTTTATTGCCGGCCAACGGCAACCACGAGCACCTAATGAGTGGAGTGGCAAGCGTGCAAGTTGCTCACTCTTGCGTTTTGTTGTTACGATTTTATTGCTCGCCAATATGTAGTATGAAATTATTATTATTTAAATGATATGCCCGCAAATCATTAAAATTTGACTTAAATCAAATCAAAATTAATTTGTTCACATAGGTCAGTAAGTACTTATTATTAACGTGTACAAAAAAATGTTTCTCTGCTAATGATTAACTTGTGATTTAAAAAAAATATATTACCGTCTCATTGTCGTTCGTTGTATAGAAGAGAAAGCGTGTTTTATTATTTTATCACTTACGAACTAGAATTACGCCAGACCTTGAGCCCGTAAAGGAAATATAGAAAAAATTTACTAACTAAACTTTTATAAATCGCCATAAATATAAGCAATATCATATACTTATTACAGTAGATACGTAGTTGTATGAAAGTATGAAAATGGTTGTTATTTACGACGGCACTGCACTTCCTTCCTTCAGATATCATTGCTCGATCGATATCGTACATAGGCCACCATCAAATAGCAACAATTTATGATTCACGTAGCGCACCGAGCTAGTGCTGTGCCGCTAGTGACTCCTATTTACAACGATTCAAATCGCGAGACATAAATTATTCAAATTACAATTAATTGAGTTTTGAGACGCAATATTTGGCTTACCATAATTAAAATTAATCGATTAAGTAAACCGATTATTAATCGATATTCGATTGCATCTCTGACCAAAGCCATGCAGGAAAACTTAATCATATAGGTACTTACAATGAATCTATTGATACTAAGTATTCTATTGTTAGTTGTCCCAAAAATTCACAGCTGTGGGCTTTTATTTAATGACTGTATTTTATGACTTACCTAATATAATAAATAATATTTTAGGAAATAATGGATTTTAGGCCTTTTTAAAGATTATTCAACCAGCTTTATTAGATTTTAAACTTAAATTTCTTGTTCACGCCGTTACCCATTCTTAACTGTAAGAAAATTTCTTTATTATGGAGAAAACTAAATAGTTCATCGATAATGTATTCATACACAATAAATCTAAATCGATTTTCAAAATCGAGTATTGATCGACTGCACTTCGGTGCGCCGGCGTCGTGACTTGTAGGGGGAGGGGGAGGCGGCGAGAACAAAGAGCGGCAGTTCAAAAGCGCCGCGCGCTAATAAGCAATAAACAAGGGGGCGGGACCGAGGGCACCTGAGGGATCACTTCGCGAGGCCTCGCAATACCACTGAATCCATATAAAATCTTCTGGGGAAATCATACTTACCATTCCATATCACTGTAAATGTTATAGTACATCAACTTAGGTTCTTCTAAATAATTATTGCTACATGAGCATTTTAGTCTATCTGAAAATCGCTTCGGATTATCCGAAGTAGTTGAAGTTGGAGCACAATACACTATGAAAATGCACACCAGATAAGACTGTAGGCCGGTCTACTGTGACCATGTCTACTGAGTGATTGTCACTGTCGATTTCCAGAAACGCCGGATATATATATGACAAATAATCTCATTTACCTCATTCGGGTATGTCTGTGCCTTCTGAATTCTAGTGTGGGAAATGAGTATGGGGACGTTTATTGAATAGTAATTATTTATACAAAATTAAGTTGGTCCGATGATGAACACGAAAGAATAGTATAACAGAAGTGATGAGGGAGTTTTGCCTAATTGGAATTTTTAGTTAGTTAACATAAAAATTTTGTTAAGTAAAAAGAAATTACCATTTTTTTATTACTTATCTGTGTCAACAAATTTGACTAAATAAAAATTGTAACACAAATAATACACTACAGTAAAAATCGTTTAGACGTGTGTAATGACTACATGCCAAGAACGATTAGCGAACACGATCAGTCCATTTAACCAGCCAGTCGTGATGCGGCGCTGATCGCTTCAATCCGTGTTCATTAATTCCAATCATACTGTTTTTTGCCGAGTTCAGTTTACCCGTTCGCGACTGCAATTGCTCAATGATTGCATTTCCGTGCATCCTTGTGAAAAAGTCATAAAGGTCTGTACACAATAGCGTAGTTACAGTATAAACAAGATTTTATTGTAAATGGTAACCACAGTATTATGTACAGACCATTATGACTGTATTATTTTCAATTATTGTAAGTAATAAATATTCTAAAACACTTTTAAAATAATAGCGTTGTTATCTGATTCAAATAGAAAAATGAGTTATTAAACCTCATTTATATAAATATCACGAAATAATAAGGACAGACGCCTTATGCTAATTACTTATTTGTATTTTCAAGGCAAATTACTGTGAAATCTTATCGAACGGATTTGACTAATCTATGATTTATTGGTTTATACCTATTGATTTTAACAGTGTCAATATAATCCGAAATGATCCAGATAGATATATCTATCTAGATGATAGATCCTTCTGCTATGCAGTAATTGGACTAAAATTATTAGGCTTTCTTATGCTGGAGTGCGGTAGAACATTCGTAGGAATAATTTTTCGTACTCACTTCAGGTGCGTGTTAAACTGAAATGTAACATTAACATCTTACTTTTACACGTTATCCTGGCTATTATGCAAACTCTGGTCAATTTTACCAGTTACAGGAAAAAAAGACATTCAATACCTCTGAGCTTCTAGATCATTTTGAGTGTGATGAATTTTGTTTTTTCCTTAAATTACCAAGTTTTCCTGCAGTCCAGTACGATTCACGAGCATCGGTAACCAATCTGTCCTGTCTGAGGTCGTGCGATTTAATGCTTCTCAGAATTGGAACCCATGTGCCTGACGTTGGTGCCACACACCAACCTAGAAATAAAATACGATCGGTACTGGAATTTTTCTTATTTACTAAACAAGCATTATGTATCCTATTTCTTATCTGCGGAGTGCGACATCTACACACATTGCTGGCGATAGTCCGATTCCAGGAGGAATAAATAAATAAATAAATAAAAGGAATAAATAATAAAATAAATCACATTCAACTTCGGCCATAATTGTGATCTGTAAAGAGTTGCCTACTTATAAACATCTTTTTGTCGTACTTTACAAACACTGTTATTCACTGTACATTAGAACGTATCGTTACTTTTTATATGCGTTTAACGAGAGCAACAGCGTCTAGGAATTTCTTCTATTCCGTTTATAGCTTTTTAATTACAAGGAGAGCTGCGCCGCACGCTCCAATGCATGCGGTTCTGAGTACTCCTGAGACTTACAGCTACGTTGGTTTAGACAACCCATCTCGCTGGTATCATTGTGCTGCAAAGAAAATGTTTACCGTTTTCTCTCTGTTACATAAGTTGCAGTTACAACTAGTAAACTTGTAGGCCTTCGTATAGATAGTATTATAACGAATTTCATTGTTATAAAAAAATCTTATTTTATTTTATTTCTTTATATATAAATTACAATAAACTTAATATATTCCAGAAAGGTATGTTCTAAATGTTATTGAACACGTAAATTAGTACACGAAGGGATATATATTATCTGTATTAATATATATTATGTATACTTTTTAATGTTTTATACTCGGTCGAATTAGTTAAATCATATTGTTAACGCGCACCAGTAAATTTTGATTCTGTCCATGCTGTCAGAAAACAATTTCATTGTTATTTTACTACCAATATAAGTATCTACATAAATAAAAAAAATGCATTGACGAAATTATGTGTTGAACTTCATAAAATGTATTTGTCTATCGGTTCGATGGTACCGTGATCTTAGCAGTTAATAATTTTATGTTTTAAACGTCTAACGAAACGAGTATCCCGTGACTACGGTATCTGACATATCCGACACAGTATTGAATTGAGGGAACTTGTACAAAGACGTGCCACTGAGCCCCATATTTGGCTCTGCCAATTTTTGTACGTAGTTACTTCACAACATACTGCGTATATTTTTACATAACCTAGCAGAAGTTCGTGTGAGTACATTTAACCTTGTCGCACCACTAACCAAAGTAAATTACTCGTATCGTATAAATCATCAAGATTTCCGTTAACGTTTCCATTTCTGCTCACTCTGAGCCTCATGTCAGTCACAAATATAAACAGAGCAAAATTTACAATTGCATTATTTACGATCAACCTCGCCATGATCGCCATACCCTCTAGCAAGTGCGTGTTTCCAGCCGTTGACAGTTAAAAGGCGACCTGCATATACAGATTCAGCTAGAAACTACACAGGTATCCGCTAATACTAGTGCCGGGCTGTCCGCTGTCTATCACGCAACGACGGCTTCTCTCTGCACCGGTCACGTCGGATGGTAATCACCCTACTCTCGACCAAGTACTCTGTCAATCATAGCTTCATAATTAGTAGTATATCGACAACAGTAAGTCTCCTTTAAAATTAGTTATGAGTAGATAATATAACTTAAACATTTAACGCTTACTCATGTTTAATCAGTATTCACCAAAGCAGTAATCGTGATTGTAAATTGTTAGATATGAGGAAGTCTGAGGTAAGTCTGGCACTATTTGGGCAATTTACTGGACTTTACGTAACTTTAATACTTAAGAGATCGCTAAGTTGTCTCGTGATCGAATCTGCGTACTGCATCAGCAAAGCTTTACCACTCAACTCGGCCGTAACAATACTGGTCAACTCAATTGCCACATGATAAATGGAACTTCGCTATTTTCTATTCAAAGTTCACACAGGTGCCACATGGCATCAATCGTATAGATCTATCGGCAATAACAAAGCAATTGTTGGGAACTCCGTGACGGAGTAATTCGTCGTTTCCCTTGCTGGACGCGACGATTAGCCCGCGTCTATTTACTTGTCTATCGGATCGGCTGGAGCTGGCAGCTGACGCCGGACGCGCCCGACAGACGGACACCGTTACAATTACAACATTGACTTAGAAAAACGTTTGCCACGGACAACCGGCTTGTCTAATTCGAAGGCGATTCGACGTAGACATCTAGACCGTTTCTCGATTGACTAGAACGGTACACGATAGGAAATCCGAGTACGTTTCTGACCTGCAAATTGTCTCACTTTAACGTCCGTTCGTTGCGTCGAGTTACTCGAACGAAGTGGGTTGAAGAGATTTTTATTGGATTCAGAATTTATCTACGAATAAGTTTTATATACCATAACAGTTCAATCGGATGGCGTACATAAAAAACTAATTTTACGATTTGTCATGAACGAAATGTAATGTCACGAAGGCAAAGGTTTTGAACTTGCACTGCCATTTATACAAGTCACATAAGAGACATTAAATTTATCGGCAATTAAATTTATCATTATCTTGGTCGTAGGAAAGTATAAGTATAGGCAGGGCGAAAATATTCACCTATTGGTGCTTCGAGACAGAGATCTGATGCTGCGGTCGGCTCCCACAGGCAAAATGTGAAGAGATCGCGATCTCGCGCGGGGCACGACCGGCCGGAGATCACACGTGGAGCCGAGACGTCTATCGCCCTTAATCACTGATTATCTGTTCCGCCACAGGAACAATGCCGCCACAATGTTCAATAAATGAGCGCAATTAATGCCATCGTTTGTAATATCGTAAACACTGCTCTAAAGAGCACAGTTCGCCTGAACAGATATTGTAATTGTAATTTAATATAGTTGTATTTATATACTTCTTAAATAGCATATTGCTTTAATTGTTTACTAAAGTATAATGTTTGTTTCGAAACATTATTTCCTGTACAGTTTAACTTTGAATAGTTCCCTGACAAGACATTAAATTCTGAAGACCTTTCCTCGAACTAGTGTTTCCCTTGAAAACTAATCAGCGCCAGCCATTACGGCATCGGGCAACGACTTTACGTACGCTAATATATCTCGTGAGCTCTCGACACCGAGTGTTCGTCTCCGAGGTATTAGCTCTGACAACTCTACAATAGTCCATAATTATGAAATGTGTAGTAATTCCGAAAGGACGTGTAATTTTTCTCTGGCGCCGAACAATGCGAGGCCGTAATGAAAGAAGTCAATCAGTCGATGTCTGCGAAATACGCTCGCGTTAATTTATGTACCACTCGACGAAGGTTCGCTCCGGCTTTAAACGCGCTTCCCTTGCAGACAAAGGGCGATGAAATGGCGTTGTGCACGTGAATATTGTTACATAATGCAAGTTAAAATCCAAAATATAAATAAAAAGGTGCCCGACTCGCTCGAAATTAAGGCGAGACGTAAACGAACGCGCTGGTCCATATCGACATGTCGGCAATGTCGGCACGGCGCGGCGCGTGTTGTGCCTACGCTCGACGCGTGAAAGCTATACTTAGTGCTTGCGTTCTAGCCTCTTATGAATTTATAGCGAATGCGGTATTATTTACTAGCATTATACGCACAATTTGCGAAGCTGTCGCAAGGGCCGGCTATAATTTCCCGATGGCAGCAGATCCATCAATACGCGCCCGGGGCCGCGGTTGCTTTCAATTTGTAGGCCGCTGCATCGCCGGCAATTACCGTTCGGACGGAAGGCCGATCATCATCGATATACGCGCTTAATAATGCCTAATGACACTTAATAAAGACTGAAAATAAAAGTGTGACGATTATTTACAGTCTTCGCGTAAATCTTAACGGTTCATAACTATATACCCCGCGTACGTAAATATCAACTCATCTACACATTTCGCGTGTTATAATTACGTAACATTAACAAAATTTACCTATCGAGCATATTTAATTTATAGTAGCTTATAATTTCATAGATATAAGTAAATTTTGATCGTTAATTATTAGTTATTGAAACGTTAGCGCGGTATTCATTTTACAGGATATTTTATTGCTACATAAATTTGATTGATTGATACTAAATGTATTTTATCTTATAAAACAATTTTATTGTGAATGATAATGGATCACCGTTCATTATCTACTTCACTTACTACCCTTGGGTTGGTTTCAATTGGGGAGAAAGAGAATATCATCTCCCCTGGATTTATTAACTAAACATTTAAAATCTTTGTTCATCGTCACTATGATAGTTGTAAACATGATCTTTTAAATAGTATTTATATTATTAATAAGTATTTTTTTATAGATGGCTAAATTATTTTAGATGCCTCAATGTTGCTAAAAACACCAATGTGAATTCTAAAGACAGCAAGTGTAATACGAAATTATTTCAAGGCACTGCATGGTGCAGTCAAAAGTTCTATAAGAAAAAGCATATTTTTTTTAGTAAAAGGTGACCATTTTGCGTGTTATAAGTCCAGC
Organism: Agathymus mariae mariae; assembly: GCA_018251895.1. Classification (NCBI taxonomy): domain Eukaryota; kingdom Metazoa; phylum Arthropoda; class Insecta; order Lepidoptera; family Hesperiidae; genus Agathymus; species Agathymus mariae. The sequence continues at coordinate 5,261 of DWPT01003491.1, read as the reverse complement.
CGCGAACCAAATCGAGTCAAGGGTCCATAATTATGTTATTAGTGTGCTACAAAATTTTACGGCGCGCCATCTACATAATATTAAGTTTAGAAGTTGCCAACCTAAACGTACCATTCATGCGTAAGTAACCAGAGACAACCTTAGTTTACAGTGTACCTACAAGGTAAAGTTTCAATGCAACGGTGCAACGTTCTTTTAAGGTGATTAGAAAATGTTTTCATTAAGTAGTACTAAAAACAATAATATTTTTACGTTGCTACCAGTTTATAAATATTAAAAGAAAATGGAGTTTTATTATTAATCACCATTTAGTACGATTATTAAATAAGAAATAAAAATTTACTTTAAAATTTCTGTGGCAAATATTGCAATGAATAAATAACCCTGTTCATTTAATATTTAATATCTGTTGCAATAGGAGGTATTTTTGTTCATGATTTTTAAATTATTTATGGTGTAATGAATGCATGTATAAATAAAACAACGGTGTAAATTCTTTTAGTTTATTAACACTTAGGGCTCAACCCTGATATGTGCTACTACGTTCGCGAGCTGCTCACATTTCATACAGGAACGATACCTTTCAATAAAAAGTTAAAACAACGGTACAAAATTATACTGGCATTATTATGACGAACATTACAAGTTTTACGATAATACTGTATTAATTACTTAAAACCAGTTTCAATTGGTTGAGTATGGGATTACATTTTGTTTCGACAGGGTAACATTTTCAAAATTATTATTTAAAAGAAATGAATAATGTAACACAAGTAATTAAATAATAATTAAACAATGTAATTTATTAAATAATAATCTAATGGAGGTACTTAAGAATTATTATACAGTTATACACGTAAAAATACTCTTAGGAATTTTCTGTCAAGTTTCGCTTCATATTAATAAATAAAATTGTTATGAATAACTTACACGCCGTCAGTTGCACGAATTCTGCTAACCAATCACTATATCCTCAGGCTAATATAAAATCTTATTAGGCAACTTCAATACGGACACGTGATGGTAAATATTCAAGCCCCCATAGACATTTGTAACACCACTCACATCATAGACACGTTGCCAACCAAAAAAAGCCATAGTAGATATTTAATAAAATGCCCTGATGATTACTTGGTGTAACAATAGAGTTTATTAAAATTCGATCACCGTTCACATCATGTTGAGTCGGTAAATCCGATTGAAATCTGTTAAACATCGTCGTACGTGTAGTCTACGGAGTACACAATACTAATGTACTACTTAGTGACCCGTATAATACGCTTCACGCCTTTGCACACCGTAGCGTGTTGGTACTGCCTTCCTTACAGTTGATATCAATAGATATATTTCATATGATTTTTAATTTTAAAACTAGTTTGACAAGATTTTATGTATTTCAATACATTTACAGCTAAACTCAGATCAATCAGAGCACAATACATATAGCCTGAATATCTGTATTACCGTGAAATGTGTATGGATACAAATATAATATGGATAGGTGCATAAAGCCAGTAACTGCAGTTGCTTCATTTTTGGATGGTAACGCGTCGGTGGTGCGTTTGATAATACAATCGTTCATAAGCGCGGTGATTACCGACTTATCATCAGGTGGCCTTATGGTCGTATGGTATTGGTTGTACCCATCGGTACAACTATAGGCAATAATAGTATCTGCAGTACTAAAAGACCTCAGTCTTCAGTGATCCAGTGGAAATAAATTGATGATTTACAAAAATTAACAAAAATACTTATGTGAATTTGAAAGTTTTTTACCAACATATCGCCACTAATATGTTTTAGGTGCACAGGAATGTGTACAATTCAATTCAACATTAAAAAACAATTTACGGTACAATTTTTCCGTCATTATTGCAACGGCCCAATAAATCTCAGTAAGGTTTTGATAAAGTATTTAAATGAGAGCAGTAAGTCACGACATATTTCTTCCTACCACAACTTGTGTACTCCTTCGAATTCCCTTATTCAATACAATCTACGTGTATGTTATTTACAGTGCTTACACTACAAAAATAATTTAATCAACCACTATACAATTCATACAAACTTTCGTCTTACAGAGATGGAATATAATTATGTAAGCCTAGGGTTACAATGTACATTCAAATATGTTTTAGTATTAAATATAATTTATTATATTATTATATCACTGGTTTTGCTATACTGGTATACATTTGAGGTGAAAATTGTTTAGTAAACAAATGTCATGGTCGTTGGATTCCAACACCTTTATTATTTAGTTGTACAAGTATTTCATATAGACCTTTCATTGTCGAATGCAACTAAAAGGCAGGCTTGTAATTAGATTTGTTAATGAAACAAATAAATAAATCTACGCTGTCAAATTTATTTGATATTGTAATGAATAATACATGAATTAAATTTAACCGTGATGAGAAATCGTGAGTTTAGGTTTTTTTTTTTAAATTTGTTAATTCACGGATCATTTTATATTTGAATTCTTGTAAACATAATTCAATCTAATATCACAAAATGTGTGTTTATTACAGGTACCAAAAGGTTTTTCAAAGACAATTCAAAGCAAAAGTGAAACGACTTTACAGTCCAAAATAAAAACACGTTAGTTTAAAATTTGATTGTTTTTTTTTATATATTGTATGCGGTAATTAATATAAAGTTATTAGATACGTGTAATCATGCATTTCATTCACATTATAACATTTGCTGTATTTCATATAACATTAACGTAAGACGCCACAAGTATTGGAACAAGGTACATGTATATAGTTATTTATTTACATAAAGGAATGTTCAAACAATGTATCGAAAAAGTTATTTCAATGAAAAAACTCCGATTATGATCTTTATCGTTTATATCGCTGCGAATGCAAAAATCTTTGGTTCATATTTTGTCCAAGAAATCGATATCAATAAAAAAAAATGTTTCATAAAAAATATATATTTTATTGAGAATATCGATGTAACTAGTTTTAACTGGATTCAAGTTTTCGAAATGTAGGTAACTAAGGTGTTGTTAAGTCGTTCTATCTATACAATTAAAACTATTATCTTCTTGGGTAGGAACCTTGAAATTATTTTTACAATAATTGTAACGACATCTAGAGAGCTAATTAAATATAGACAGATATATTAGAATAATTAAATTTACTTACAATATTTTATACTTCACTAGTATTACCAACACTACTTTATTGGTTCACAGTCATATTCGTCTCGTACCTTTCACTGTCCTGAGTAAAAGTGTCATCGATGTTACACTAATCAGTATCACCACGAGAACATTGCTTTGGTTTGTTTTTCGTCGTTCAGAGAGGATGCCTCGGCGAGGGCGAATGCTCCGGGCGGGATGCGACTGAAGGGTGCGTGGGGGGAGGGTAGGGGCAGTATCTGAGGGGCGCAGGGGGTTTCTGCAGCCACAAGTCAGGAGGCAGCGCGAGCGGCTGCGGCCAGGCGGCAGGCCAGGCGCGCCCACCGAGAGCTAGCAGCTGCAGGGCTGGCGGTGTGCGGGCCCACGCCGCTCGCTTCTCCGCCTCTTCTTCCCCGCTGCTGGAGCCCGTGTATAATCGGAGTGGCGATCGAAGCAGTTGTTGCTCCATAAGCATCAACTCCATGGGATCTCTGAAAAGAGAGGGCAATATTTTCGTTTAGATACCCATATTACATTTAAAAACAAACAATACTTAGATTTATATCAGGTTATTTCATGAATAATTTTGAATGCTTAGACAATTGGCCACTTTGGAAACTGATTATGCTTTATGCATTTATAGCATATAGCTGTACCCTTTGCTTTTCTACTGAAAATCTATATCACGTTGTTGGAGTTGTTGGGAGAATTTATAGAAGATATATCTCGTCTGTGAATCATTATGGAATCAAGGAAGCGGATGTATTTCGCAGATAGTAAAAACTCCTATTTCATTTATACCGATAGCGCAAAGTAGCAAATAAATTATGATTCTACGAATACATGCTTTTGCGAGTTGGTCTGTTCGTTAGCTTTCATCGGAGCATAACCTATAAAGTAGTTCGCGGAAAGACAGGCCACCGGCGGGCCACGTGGCGTTTTCAAATACCATAAAACATTATTACTATCGTCAACGTCTGGGTTATGCTAAACTCCATTACAATAACCAACGATTTCTGCTCATTGTTTTAAGCGTCTAGTTGTTAAATCGTTCGAGTACGCAAACTCATCACCATAAATCAACAAGTTTAATATATTTATGTCTGGAAATTGAAAACATTATTTTTACTTTCTCACATGTGCGTATAAAATACATAACATATAAAAGTTAAAATAACCTTTGAATACATTAAGGCTAGAAAATATACGTAAAGTGGAACAGGTTTAGGAATAAATTGGCATCCGTCAGAACTAAATTAGATACTATTTAAATTAAAGCAAGTGGATCAGATCACGCAATAAATAGACACTTAATAAACATTAAAATGTGGAAGTAATAGAGACGGGAACAATTTTGATATTCTCATTCTGGCGAGCGTCACAGATTTCGTCGAAGCATGTTTACGAGCTGGGCAGTTAACGAGGCGCAGTGAGCTCGTCCTTACTGCGCGCTGATGCCCTTTATCTGTTCCAGGAGGCTCTGACCGCCACTGCACCAACTTCGCGGTAGTTCGCTATTTTCGCCCCTCTTCGAAACTATTTAGCAAATTACAACCGCACATACTGCATCTTTCATACTCATGCGATTTAATTTTTTTATTAGCTTTGTACTTCGCGCGTAAGATACGAGAGACTTTAAGGAGCTGTGTTGATCTGCGATATACAACATTTTTTATAACAGTAACATGTAAGTAATAAGGCGTTTAAAATATGTATCATTATAGAATGAAACTCTCCAACGTATTCCGTGGGAGCTAACTGGCAGTTGTTCTTGCTCTGCCCGAGTCGAGATCGACTGAAATGTGATGTAGTGCGTTATTAATGGGATTCGCGTCTTGGGCCTGCGAGCGGAGTGGCAAATGAGCGTGACGTTAGATACGCCTGAGTCGGAGAGAGGCTCGAAATTGGCATGACATCACGAGATGCCGTGTCGAATTTAATCTATCACCAACGCCGGCCTTAGGCGCCGGCGCGCTCGCATCGGGAATTAAAACAGGTAGTGCCCACACACGCTAACCAAAATATATAATATTACTAGAACCCTAATTTATATAAAAAGTTGTAATGACGGGCATTAATGATAATTATTTGTATTCACACGCATTTTTTTCCTCTTTCAACCTGTGCACGG
>DWPT01003490.1:0-14379 GCA_018251895.1 Agathymus mariae mariae | reverse complement strand
GTGTTACTGAGAAATATATTGCGCGAGCACATGTCCGAGCGGGCCCACGCGTGCGCCCGTGATCAGTGTGTGTGTGTTTGTGTGTGAGAGAGAGTGAGTAAGACAGGGGGTGTGTGTGCAAGGCAAGCGTCGACAGGTTAGTGGAAAAATGAAAAGTGGTAATAATTGTAATATTATGTATATAAGTGTGTTTACAAAATACGTTAATATACACCGCAGTAGTACATAGATATTACTATGTTATTAATATTTTTATTAATTTACAACATGGCGGCTCAATTGTTTAGCTTTTTTCTTTTTATAAACATTGACAGCAAAAAGTCAACAATCATTTCAATACTTTTTAGCGGGACTCCTTTCAGTTGAAAATATTTCCCTTGATTCTTACCCCAATCATCTATATCTATACAAATAATATAATATATACTAATAATAAAATTCTAACTGATCGCCTTATGTACATGAACGATAAATGAGAAAATACATTATTAGGGGCCTTAATTGACGCAATAGAACCCAAAACAATAGTTGTTAGAATTTTTATCTGTTTGTCTGTGCGTTTGTTCACGTTAATCTCAGAAACGGCTTAACCGATTTCGTTCTGCTTTTCACTAATATATTGCAGTAAGCATCACTTAGTACTTAAAGTTTGTTTCATTGCAAACTGCCCATAAATAAAAAAGTTATGAATTATTCCAGAAAAATGCAGATACTTAAATGTAGTTTTTCAGAAGCGAAGCGATTGCATTTGCTAGTGTTATAATAAATTTTAATATAACTTATAGGAAAAACAAACTTAGAATTAAGAAGCAACATGGTAGCTACAGGGTGCATAAATTGAGGGTTTCTAAAGTTACAGTGGCGGAAGTTCAAGTAATGAGTACACTCATATTCTGGGTAATGAGTCTTAGAGAAATATTTAGCTCTCTGATTGGAACAAGAATAAATAAATATGTATTATTAGTATAAAAGTAATTATTATTGTACCGTCGCTCAGTTCTTGTACCACGCCGTTGCGGAATAAAGGAAAATATTTGGCAATGAAATCCTTAGCAACGTTGTAATTGCGGGGAAGTGAGATTCGCTGGGAAAATCCAGAATTCTCTAGTAGGAAATAAAGCTACTAATAAATTTATCTTCCGTCTGTTAAAGTCTCCTGAGCTCTGATTACGTTACTTTCTTATAATAGGAATCCCCTATTGGTTTTAAATTAATTGTAAATCTTAATTCCTTGTTCGAAAATGAGAAGCTTGGCTCACTCATTAAGAAGAGCTATTAAATAATTCAACAATTGTTCCAGTGTTCCTCTTAATAACTTATGTCTGTCCGTCTATATCACTATTTCATTTTTCCCCATTACTTAAGAAATACAATAATAAATAATACATAAAAAAAAACTTCAAAACGTTAGAAGTCCCCGGAGAAGTGAAACCCAGGTTCCTGGAACCGCAGATCTTATTATAACTAATTGGCTAACTCTAGAAGTAATAAAGATCGTCTACCTATAACATGAACAGACAATTTTTTTACCAAGAAAATCTAGTTTACAATACAAGTTTCCTTAAGTATAATGCACTCCTTGATTTTAAACTTTGTAGCTCACATGAATTAATGATTTGAATATTTCAACTAATGAGTCCATAGCTAATCAAAACTTTGGAAATTGTTCTCACTCTATCTCTAAGCCCACCGATATGGCTAACGGTCGTATCCGCCAGTTTACCATGTCCTCTGATACACAGAAATGCGTATATTATTTAGCCTCATACATTTTGATGGTAGTTATTTCTTTCTTAACTTGCTTCGCTCAGTTAAATTGACACAGGCGGTCGGGCTATGAGCGCTTCGCACACAAAAGCACTTTTAATAGCGTATAATATATCGTCAGATAACTGAATCAGCCATGTTAAACTGTGCTAAAATTTCATCAGAGAGAAATAATTACTCACAGTTTACTGAGAACACCCGTGTGTATACAAATGTGTCGTTAATTTTCTTGTACTATTCAAGAATATGATGTTCAAATTATAAACGTAGTTCAGGAATATTCTATTTAGGTTTCAATGTTTACACACTTGTGGTTCATGTGTAAATCTAGACAAAATTCCGTATGTATTTCAAGTTAACTGATCGGAAAACATTCCATCATTAATCTACAGAACCATATTTGTCCCTGCTCGCCGAACGAGGGTGTCCTAAGTTCGATTTTCGGCTGGGATGGACATTTTTGCGGCAGATAAATGTTTCGTTCTCAGGTATTTGTGATGTCATATATGTACACGCCAATGCCATCCACGACACATGGTATCATACTATATTTGTTATTTATTTATATAGTTGAGTATCTCGTGTCTTTATAAATTGCAATGCCTCTCTGTTTTCCGCTCGTCTTTTTCAGACTCTCTCATGCGAGACTGATTCTGAACACTGTTCAGCTTATATGATATTTTTAATGTAGATTCCTTACCGGAACATGACGTAGGATACATTTTGTTACGGCAGATAATCCATGATATCTGGTTGAGCCTTTTTAGTACAGTAACTCTGAGCAGACATGTTGTTGTGGACGCGCTACGCAGTGGCGGTATGAGGTATGGTTTATGTCGATCCCTTTCGGGGATTTTAAGTTACAAAGGCCTTTATGATTACCATCTTCCTAAGTTTTAAATTTCCAAGTAATGAGCCCCGATGCCGCAGGGGCATCGTAAGTAAATCATAAATCCAAAAGTAGACATGGTACTAAATCTAGTGCTTAGCTTGGTGCACAACGAGCAAGAAAGTTTAGCTCGGGCTCAAGTATGGATGAAGCTTTTTAAACAAATATGGTCTGTTTATAATAAATCCACAGACTCGAGTTTCCTGTTAAAGTGATGAGGGGCGAGTAATTGCGCGACCCATTGCAAATGAACGTGCGCAACCCGAGACGCTTACACTAGTCGAAGGGCCGAGGGTTCCAAACAAAATTATGATCCAATTTCATTAATTCGGACACTACGTCCGAGGCCGTTCCGAGTTGAAATCGGTTCAACTAATTGAAATGCTGACTGACTATTGCGTCCGTATTAATTATGGTGACTTTGTTAATTATTTATAGATACTTGTAATATCGTACGTCTGTTTTTTGCCGTGTAACTTTATTAATTCAACGATTCCGGAGATTATAGTTTTTTTTAATTATAATAAGTCAATGCTTGACTATAATACCATCTGATGGTAAGTGGCTAAGTAGCATTAGATGATAAGCCGCACTATCTTTGAATAAGCCTTTTCACTCTTAACTTGAAGTCATCCACTAGATATGTTTTGTAGGCAAGAGGGCAAGTTTATTACAATTCATTATTGTACTAATGCTGAACTTGAGTCTAATCCCACATTAAAAGGGTTTACGACCTTATTGTATTACCTTGACACACCTGCGAGTACATTATAAGGAATTCTTAGGTACGTATAATTTTACGCGGCATCTTACTTAATACTCATATATGGGGCATTCGAACTCGGGTCTTTGTGCAGGAGACTCATGTTCAAACCACTGGGCTACCACATCTTTGTCATAACCTTGGCATTTCTTCGATTTATTAAGTTCACAAATAAACCGAAGTTATTCATATTCTCTGGTCGTATTTGGGCGGCCTAGAATGCGTAGAATTATATAGAATAAATTATTACTATGTCATCACTGTTATTTTTATCTTTCTGTGAAGTCTGCCTGGCTAGCTTACCACCCTCCTGCTTGAATCAGCCGCCAAACGTCTCTTCGAGTTTCGGTTGGGTGATTGAGAAGCAGTAGTTTTTTTCTTTCCTTTTTCTTCTTTCATGGTCGATAAGGCATTAGTGATACTTTTGATGTTACTCACGTCATGGGCGACGACGGCCACTTACCATCAATCGGCTGTCTCTACCCTCTTGTCGACTATTTACATTATAAAAATTATTATTCAACAGGCTGTCTGAGCGTCGAACATTTATATAAATCGAAGCATCTCTTACGAAAATCATCAAATTTTATTTGTCGTTACAATGGTATAGAATCGATTTAGAAGTAGAAGTTAGTCCATACGTTGACAATGAGCGGCCCGCACCAACTGTCACCTTACGCTGACAACAAGGATCAGGGGCTCGTGCTCGTCGACGGAGGACTTAGTTCCTGATGCGACTATGCAGTAACTGTGGACGGCGCGCGTCCTTTTTGCTCGTTACTGCAGCTCAGCTATTGAAACATTTTCTTTTTATGTAAGGAATTTTAAATTAAATTCACGTTTATCTTTGAGTAGGTTAAGGAACGAAGAAAATTTTACCCACACGGGGTGTGAGGAAACGTTTTGAATTCGAAACGAATTTACTATTGCAAACTTGTGTATTTTACTGATTTGCTTTTTTTAATACCAACTTGTGGACGACCCCAGATTGCACCGGTGCGATCTGGTCGAGAAGTTTTATACAACAAAATTATTATTGAGATTTTCAAAGAACTAACCATTCAAATTTATGTCATTACCGGTCGATTTTCCGATAATTTAATATACCTAATTACCTAGTTGCCTCGGTCGCCCCGTTCCCAAGTGGAACTTGGCCTCGATGCTCGAGTAAAATATGGAACTTGGCAGTATTGTTTCCTCTAACGGCCAGAAGGGTGCAGGGCTACTGAGTTGACTTACACTCAAGGAGACATTTTTGGGGGCGTTTACAACCTGGATATTGGGTGTATCCATCTATCCGCTCTATGTATCCTCAAATGGATGATCTAGGTCAAGTCATTCAAGATAAATTGACAGTATAAGTCGATAGTAACAGGCTCTAGGTTTGATCCGCGGTCGAGGAAGAGGGTAACTGTTAGCAAATATTATCTTTTACTTTGTACGTTTACTTCAAAGAAAATAAAATAAATAAACTGGCTCCGCAAACGTTGTTTTAGAATATTTAAGTCTTATAAATTATTTTGGTGACGTATCGGATCATACGCTTCGCTACGCAACGCCTTAAGCTTATAGCCCGATAATATAAGAAGCCGCATTGAAATAAAAAATATTTTTTGAATTTGGAATCTGAAAGAATGTTCGAAAATATAAGTAAAAGCCAGTCGTTTGTAATAGCTATTTTGGTTTTCTTGTTATGTGTGTTGTATGAGATGTGTCAACGAAAGTTCTTCTCTTGATAAAAATGAGACACCGGCTTGAAATCATTAATTCTCACAAAGCATAACAAGCCCATAGCTGACTTCGGGTCTTCTCTCACTATGAGAGAGGTTGCGATCATAGCGAATTGGCAGACTCCACACACCTTTGAGACCTCAGAGAACTGTTATATATATTCCGTGCCGCTATTTTTCTTATTCGAAGTAAGTGATATTTAATTTGTAATCTCTTTGCATCGCTGAAGAAACGTCAATATGTACGCCCTCAAACATGAAGTCTGAATTAGTCCGTACATTAATCCTAGCTATAATAGACTATGTTAATGCATGTTTTATGGATGCCACTGAAGAGTTTCTAAATAAACTTGAGCGCTTGCAAAACATCTCTATTCACATTATATTCGGACTCATAAGGTTCGATCGAATATCTCAATTTCACAAAGATCTCAAGTGGCTCCCAATTCGGCTTCGCGGAAATATTCGCTTGTTGCTTCCTCATTTCGCTTGCTTTGCTCGATTTCTAATTTTAAGATAACGCATAGCCGTGGTTCTCCCATTTGCCTTCGTTATTGTTATCTCTGTCCAGCCTAAGGATGTATCATACAGATCACGCCCTAAGCCTGTCCTTGAGTTTCCTTCACATAAATCCTGCTAATAATCCCATTCCTTTTCAGTTCAGGCGGCCAGGTTGTGCAGGTCGCTACCTTCTACTGTAAGAGATGCTGAAATATTGTAATAAACGCGTCTCAGTTTTTAACTTAGCTATCGGTTGGTAACAATTGTCTATCATTATATTTATACAAAATTATGACATGTTATATATATACTCGTAATTGTGTTTAACAATTATGTTTATTATCATCATATACAAGCAAACCACCCTTGCTTCGCTTCAGAAAAACTATGTCTCACGCTTAGACGTAGCACCTGCATTGCATTGTTTTACGACTGAGTTATTGTTATTAAAATATTAATTTTTAACATTTTTATTTATGGACGGATTGCAATGAAACAAACTTTAAGTACTAAGCGATGCTTAATGCGATTCATCAGTGAAGAAAAGAACGAAACCGGTTAAGCCGTTTCTGAGATTAACGCGCACAAACGCACAGACGAATAGGCACAAATTTTAACAATTATTGATCAGAGTTTTGTTGCGGTAATAAGTTGTTAGTATACATGTACAGAATGCTATCAGTTAGAATTTTATTAAATGATAATTAACACTGTATCACTTTATATATATATATTAGTTTTAAATGGATTTATTTTGGAGTTGTAACAACTAGAACGTTGACTTTGAAAAAATAAACGAACGTGTTTCAATTACTGTTCAGAAATCCGTTGCGATTAGCGTACCTAACGTATCTAGTACCTATCTACACATATATACGTTTGTTACAGTGCAGTGTAGAGGGTCCTGCGGCTGTGACATTGCAGGACTCGCAAGGATAACTGAAATATTATAGGTATAACTTTGTATTTATGCCTCTTATTCACGGTATCTAATTTTTATTCAATCAATGAACCTGACGTACTAAAGACAAGGTCGGTGTCAATATTGGGGCGTGTCACGTTAGTTTTGAATAAACGAATGTTTAAACATTTATTTTGGAGTTGTAACAACTAGAACGTTGACTTTGAAAAAATAAACGAACGTGTTTCAATTACTGTTCAGAAATCCGTTGCGATTAGCGTACCTAACGTATCTAGTACCTATCTACACATATATACGTTTGTTACAGTGCAGTGTAGAGGGTCCTGCGGCTGTGACATTGCAGGACTCGCAAGGATAACTGAAATATTATAGGTATAACTTTGTATTTATGCCTCTTATTCACGGTATCTAATTTTTATTCAATCAATGAACCTGACGTACTAAAGACAAGGTCGGTGTCAATATTGGGGCGTGTCACGTTAGTTTTGAATAAACGAATGTTTAAACATTTATTTAATTTTTTTTTTCTTTTTTTGTAAAACAAACTGCATTATTAATTAAAATATACATGAAGTCGGGCGGTTCTGTTTATAAATTCACGAGAACAAAGCCTACCGTAGAAAGATGGCGGTTGTAGAAGACGTATTATAATATCTGCCACCGCCAGAACATTGTAACAATTTTAACCCTTCTGACAAGAGTATAATGACCAGGAAGAAGATAAAATTCAATTAAAAATACATAATACAGGACCCACTAACATCACTACATAAAAGTAATCTTGTAGACTTAATTTTTAACCGCATTCAAAAACTTATCATGAACATAAAAAACGAATGAATATACTCGTATCGTATCGCAATACGCATTGCAATAAATAAATAATGATTTTTTTTTCTTTAATATAATTCAGAATATCACAACATTTAATTTGCAATAATATTTGCAACTAACAAAGTAAATGTCCAAGTTCGGAACAATAACAATTTACTTTTATCTACCTCATGCGGTGCTGCCCTCTATGTCTAACAATATAACGGATACAAGTAAATAATACCACAATAGCACAGCCAGACGAATTTCAATTTAGTATTTATAGCAGAGTACGTGAATTTTATTTATGACATTTATATAATACTACGGAAGAGGTCCAACGATTGACACCTTCCATGTTTATTATAAAAATTTCGAGATCGCGATTGGAATTATTTCTGTAATAAATACATAGATACAAAAATATTGTGGTGCAGTTGTATTTAACATAAATACGTACTAAAGATCTAGAGCAAGACAGAACTATTAATGTAATTACATACTTTAACAACATATTATCATCGCCTAATTTTAATTTAAAATGATCTATTTTATCTGTGGAGAAACTTCAGTGAACGTTTACGACCACATAAAGTAAGGGTTGAGTTAAAATACTTCAGTATTTGTACACTGACTACGCCCAGTAAGCGGCGAGCGGATCGCATGCCCAACCGCTATTTCCATATCGATAAAAAGTCTTTATTCACGCCTTAGCACAATCATTCTCACAACAATAGCTCGTTAATCGTCATTATCGAGAAACAATGGTAGGAGCGACAACTACACATTCAATTACAGTGAGATGGACTTCGTCAACGCACAAGTTTGGTAATTGGGGTAATGGACAGATTATAGTGATGGATGTGGCTACACATTAGAATAATACTTGTGTTCGCACGGTACTCAAAACTGAACCCCAATTAAAGTAACCCCAAGTTACGTTCTGTTTCTTATTTTTTTACTGGTAACACTAAGCTCGTCAAAAGCTACCAAACAATAATAAAGTCGATAAACAGAGAAGGAAAACGCGCTGTTTTGTCTTTGACCATTTCCCGGTTTATTACAGCGTGCCTGGGAGATGTAGTCCCTTCCGAACGTTGATTTCCTGCTAGAAACAGGTTCAACAAAAAAATTTATATACGTATACTAATTTTCGATTAACTAATTTTAGTATTATAAAATATAATAATGCGATAAATATCTAAAGTTATATATTTAGCCCTACAGGTGCTGGTGTAATGTTAGTATTAAACATAAATTAATTCAATAATTATGAAGTTATTGGCGTTGAAGGCTTAAACTACTAAAATATCATCCTAAATATTAAATGCTGTAGTTGTGCTATTGACTTACCGTACCACCATTCTTCAAGTGACATAGATGGCGCCACCGTTCGATATAGTTTAAAAGCGACCGCTCCGGACTCTCCCTGTCCGATAACTCTAACGGATACAATAACAGAGTGTAGTATTATATATATATATATATATATATACAGTGTAGTATTATATATATATATATAGTGTTTATTTATTCTACGTACTTTAATACTACGTACTAAGGTAGTTTTTTTCTACCAGGTCCAATTGTCAATCTAAATCATTTAGGGTCCACTTATGTTCATATTAAAACATCATCAATAACAGACCAACCGTGTTGACATCGCGGGTCAGTGCAGATGAATCTCTCTTTGTATCAGAAAAGGCCTAGCCTACTGCGCCGGTCCAATACGGTTTGGGATTAGTGACAAAGCGAACTGTCGAAGGCTTCGACATATCTTTATGACTGCTGTGCTGTCTATCCATAACAATTGGAACCATTTAACATGCTCTTCGGAATGAGATTATTTTAAACCAATCAACATCAAATTTGCTGGCCTACAAATGTACTGCAATATTTGAACATGATTCGTTTGAAATTATTGATGCAGTATTGTTAATTTCAATACAGCACCATCTAACGGATTTTATCACAACTGTAGTTAGCCTTAGTTTAGATTTCTACAGACATTAGCCCGGTCAAACTTTTTTGACGAATCAATGACGTCAGATCCTGTCTTTTGGAAGTGCTGAGATCCTGCACTCTCCACATTAATCCTAACGATATGCCTGTATTGTAATAAAGTTTTTCCTACATAAATAGTGAGTTAAATAACTATTATTTTCGTAAAATCAACCGAAAAAGGCTTCGCTTGTATTGTTGAAATGCGTTGAACAGTCATTACTTCCTTCCTGCAGGTTTACATGCCGGGGTCACCGTTTACCAATACGTAACACGTCTGTTTATTTACTATGTAATCATACGTTAAAATTCATTTAAAGTGATACGCTACTGAAGATAAGCTAAAATTTAAGGTAAGGTAAAATTTATTTAGCGCTTGGTGCGGAGGGTGTGTGTGATACGTACATAAGATACAGAAGAACCACAGTGAAATTAATAAGATTTTCTCAGCGAAAATACTTGATTATTATGCCGCCCGAATGAAAAGGGGGCTAATACGAGAAAAGAATCAAAATACAATCGAATGGTGTGTCTTAAACAATAAAGGTGAGCGAGCCTTCATAAATAAATCGCCTCCCAGCGCCCTCTTGAGATCCGTGTTATTTATGTGCAAAGTTTTATAAGGGAAATTCAATTCGCGCATAAAATGGTCATCGGAATAACGGATTAGTGAAGTAACTTGTTTTTTCTCCAGCGATACGGGCTTAGTGAATTACTTGGCTTTCTCCAAAGTTAATTATTTATCGTTTTGTTTCCTGTTACGCAAGTTGTGGTTGAATTATTTAAATGACAAAGAATTTATTCCTCGTGTCTACCGTAAAGGGGGACTTAACACAGCAAGGCGTGAAGTGATTTTCAACAAAAGAATATAATTAATAGCTGTTCTGGCCCTCGAAATGTAAGAAGGGTTGGAGTTATTGTGAACATTTTTCCGAGGGTGTGCCGGTGTGCGGGATGTTTGCAGTAGATGAGTATTTAAAACAGTAACATTGTTATTCAAATAACAGGTTTATGATCCTTTGTACTTTCCTGCTAAGGTTCCGTATGTGCAACATTACTTTACGCGGTAAGAGATAAAGCCGCCGTTTTCCTGAATGTTTTCCTTTTAGAAGTTTTCTATATTGCTTACGTAATAATTCCAAATATTGAACAATCAAAGCACGGTCGCTCCCCAGGCATCACTAGGTAGCTTGAAGGAAAGCGACCCTTTGTTAAAAATTAATTCAATAAAAAACCTAACTCTTGTGACATATATCGCGTGTTCGTCTGACTTATCTACCTGACGGTCCATCCATACGAAAATAGACCATATTTTCCCCTAAGCATCTTCGAGAGCAAACGCAAGGCATACTTGTGGAATTTTGCAGACTAGACAATACAAATTTGATAGTTAAGATAAACTTCACCGAACGAACTCGATCAATAGTTATCGTAAGATAACAGTTTCAGATTGAATTAGCCCCTAACCTCACTAGAGAGCCGGTTGGAGCACTCACTCTAGACACCCTAGACAAGTGTGAATACTGTGCTCAGGAGCTCGTTGAGATGACGATTAGATCGTGAGTATTACACGAACTTGCTTAGCTGGCGTAAAGTTTTTTTGATTATTTTTATGAATAAAGATAATCAAGATTATTGGGTTCATTCACTGATGAACTGATGAACATTCGTAGGAATAACGAAATCATGAAAACAGTATCAACCAGTAAGTAAACGGGGTCATAACTCGTTAACTGGGTCCACGACGACCGCTTAAACATATTAAGATCATGCCATGACGAGAATCGTGTCACCATGCACAAGTTCCATCTGAATTATATGGAGTGGTGCAAATAGAATTTGATTTCAGCGTCATCGTTCAATATCTATATTTATAAAACGTCATCTCGTCTTATAAGCTCTAGCAAGTAAGTCATTTGGAAGTTTTTCAATCAATCTTAGACCCTTCTTCTTTCCCTTTCCGAAGCCTACTGAGGGCGTAAAAAGCATCAGAGTTTACTGATCCAGTAGTGCATATGTAAGGGATGCGTGGGAGCTACAAACTGAAGAATTATAACAAGAGTTAAGCCTTACACTCAGACAGTTACGAGGTGTGATAGTGAACCGCATGTAAATATCATCAGCACCTGTGAATACATCAAAAAATTCGTGGAACATAGTGTGTGTTTGTTTAGTTGATTTCCACTCGAAGGTATTTTCATGTTATCTCATTTTCGCAGAAATAAATTTATGTATGTGAGAGATTACCAAGTAAAATTTAAATTTGAATCATCGCTCTCGCCGCGCACGGTGTCAGTGCGTGAAAAATAATGCCAGCAACGTTACTGCGATTTTGCGATTGTTTTGTCGTATTAGCTCGTTGACCAAGGAAACTGTATTCATTCATTTTACTGCTTTGTTACCACAGTTCAATTAGTGTTTTTATATACCCAAGTAGTAAAGTTTTAAACATGATTTTCTTTTACCTAGCACGTCTTTGAAACAAGAAAAGATCAAAGTAATTACTTTCTCAACGTTTATTGAAACGGTAATTGAAACGGAAGCCCCTAGTTAGAGCATGAACTCAATAAGAATTTTAATAACTTTTTAACCCTTAATAACCCCATAGTCAGCGCTTTTGTGAGCCAAAATTTGCTTTCGTTTAGGACCTCACGCCACCTGTAGCTTTTGAATTTAACTCAAATGTGTTAATCATAAATCTTGCTAAATTTTTAATAACAAAATTCTAGAATTTCAGTTGTCTAATCGTGACACCCTAATCTGAATATTATGGCACTTAAAATATTATACCATCGTAATAGTAAGCCGAACATGTCCAATTTATTACGTGTTGTTGTTGTTGTTGTCAGTTAAACGATTTGTAAGTTTTTGATATGAAATGTTAAGGAAGCCGAATATATGCATAATAAAAAATAATGAATAATATAATTGAATTGAATTGAATAATAAAAAAGCTCAGATTATAAACACACATTGAATAATTTTATGATGTTCATCTCATTTTTTCTCCTTCATCACAGCCATTTTTACAACTGATAAATGTAACATATGTGAAAATCGGAAACTTAATAGTCAATTTATACTTAAAAGAACTAGTTGATGTATTAACCTTGATCGATTAATGTAACCGGGGAATGAAAAAGAAAACAGTCTACAAATTAATATTCCAGTATGGTCACAAACTGACTGACCTTTTAAAGTTATTGTGTTATATAAAATACGCTTTAAACGTTGTAAAAATTGAGCCTCAATTGAACCTCTGAACCGTGCAACTAATGAATGAGGCCGCAATCAGTCTACATTGAGGCATAAACTAACGGTTACTAGTTTTCAGTGCCACCACTTAGTCATATAATTGAGTCCGTTGTTGTGTGAGGCTACTTTGACACTAAAACACTGTATCACGTATTGACAGTGATAAGAGTGAGGGCTAAGTATAAAACAGAACTTTTTTATTCTTGGACGCACAATTTTTAGAACATCTTCCATAGCGTATTCAAACAATGGGTCGCTGCATGCAGGTGGTATGTATACACATACAATAACAATCCCTTTAAGCTCTATACATGAAAGCTCTATAATATGTTTAGTAGAGAGGGATATTATATATTTGCGTTCCTAGTAATTCAAACTATTATGAATAATTATCAGTGGCCTTCCCCTAAGTTACTTTTGTCTACAACATAAACAACTCATATTTTTTAGCCAGTGTTCTGGAATACAAATAAATGTTAATACATATTTCAATTTACAATTTAATTTTTTTTCAAATGTGTCGATTAATGACAGCTCAAGATAAGCATTGGTTAACACAGCTGAGTTCCGAGTATGTATTTCATAATTAGCCAAAGTCCTTTCCAAATTCATTACAAAAGAGAGTATATTAGATGTTTTTTAAATAAAAATCTCTGAACAGTAAGATATCTCTGTTAAAATCTAGTTTTTATTCTGCTTGCGGTTTATTATCTCAGTTTCTGCAAAACGCAAGTTATAATCATTTGCAACGGGCTTTTATTTTCATATTTGACCGACAGATTCCTTTTTACACGTAAATTTTTTGAATAAAAATTCCGTGCCACAGGCTGCCTTAGATAAGACTTTATCGTTCGATAGTAATAAACACATGATCAAGACCGTTTAGGAGAAACGCGCGGTATGCTGGGAATGTGTGTTATTCGCTCGTCCACACATCATTATCTCCTGAAGGTACACATTCTTTTCAGCTAAAGAACCAAGCCGTCCTTCCCCTGGAAAACATAACCTGAGATGCCTCTGCAAACAGGACCTGTAACAGCAATTTAACGACTTATTTTTATGTTGAAAGATAGACAGGTTGCTAGCAAAGAAAAATATTATACTATCAGGGTAGAATAGGTACTGACCAAGTATGGAAAAGTGGATATCATGTTTGATAAGTTACAATAATCATAGCCTTAATGCAAAGACATAGGACACTGTGGTTTATCGTTACGATATGTGTCCTAGAAAAAGTAAAAAATGATTTGTGAAGTTGAGTTGAATTTAGTAAATTGCCAATATGCCACAATTGCCTTTAAACTAATAATTATACCCAAGCAAAGCCGCTCAAATTGTTGCTATTTAAACATATTTATGGGGCAAATAACATCTAAAATTTACAATTAACTATTATTACTATTTGCAATACAAAGACACGGGCATTAACCTGGCGATAATTAACGCGTTATCAAACGCAAACAAAAACTGGATATATTGCAAATGAATACATAATTTGTGCTCACACCCTTATATGGCCACTCGGCAGCTGAATGCCCTCAAAGATGCGTTGGATTTACGAATACATCCATTGATAGGTCTTCCTGAGTAATAACGACATTGTGGTTAAAAACACTTGTTTATGGCAATGTGGACTAAACTTTAGTTGGCATTGAAGATTAATTTTAATTAAAGACATGAGTAAAACATAATAATTAACAATTATTACGGCACAATCACAAGAAGACACGAAAGACAC
>DWPT01003489.1:0-14380 GCA_018251895.1 Agathymus mariae mariae | reverse complement strand
ATGATTAGCTTTACTGGCCTTTTATATAGCCTATAATCTGCATAATCACGTGTTCTCACTACATACCAATTTTCGCCAACATCGGTCAAGCCGATCTTAAGATATAACGCGTCATACAGACAGACAGAAAAAGTTTCAAAATGGCCAAATTGATGTTAGTGAGTCGTAAAAAAATTTTATGCACAGACAGACTCTACAGATTTCTAGAGTAGTATAGAAGGAACCCTTATGGAGGTAAACAGGTACTTATTATCATTGTATAAATATGGATTATTCCATTCATGGTCAATGTCAAACACCTTTTTGACGAGGTACTAGTAAATTAGGATTAGAAGGCTGAGGAACAGGTCAGAACACTTCGAAAGATGCTGCTGGATAAATGGATCACTAGATTCAATAATAACGTGCTTAATTATATCCATAAAATATGTAAATGATGAAAGGAATTTGAATTTACGTCATTATCATTACATTCCCCAATTGTCCAACTGCTGGGTCCACGCTTCCTCCAGTAATGACAGCGGTTAATATCACGTTGACTTTTGATTAACAGATTTCATGAGGAACTCTCAGTTGTAAAGGTTTCCTCGCTATGTTTTCCTTCACCGAAGCATATTATAATTAATTTGTAACACGACCGTAAATTGGAATGTTAGAGCAAGATCGAACACGAGTCTACCGTGCAGAGAAGCGCCATTGATACCGCTAAGCTACCGTTGCGTTGTGTGTGTGTGTGTACATCACCTTTGAATATCTTGTGAAGTTGTACGATTAATAAAGAGGTTTTCGTGTGAATAATGAGGACACAATTGCAGACATAATTTATATTTTTAACACATTAATTGATACACGTAGTCATACAACATCATATCCTAAATGTAATCTAAATAACATGCGAATATTAAAACTTTAACATGCTTTAGGCCAATATAACAACAGAAAAATAGATCCACAAAAGATATTTCATACCCTTAACAGTGCTTCAAGAATTTTGGCAGAAAAATAGGATTTGAAAGTCATATACGATCAGAAAATAGACACGACCTTAGGCTAATTCGAACAGAGATCGCAAAATTTGTTAACTCTAATATTAATAAAATATTATTATTAAACGTGATTGATATGTCTCTAGGCACCTAGCATACAAGGATTTACTCCAACTGGAACCAACAAAGCATAATTTTATCCTTATTCTAACAAGACGCTTATATTAATAATGATATGTTAATTATTTCAAATTTAACATCCATATTTAAAGTCTATAAATGCCTCAGCCAGTTGGATATGTATTTGTTTCATTGAAGACTTAATATTTTATAATTTTAAACCTATTTATAATTAATATTAGGATAAAATATTAAAACGTACTAATATTAGTGATTATTAAGACGACATTTATAGGATATTGAATGATATTCATAATAGTAGTTAAAACTTTAAATCTATTTTATCCTTGACTAAAACTACACACGTGTAAGTTAAAAGTTTAACTAAAAGGTTTGTTCTACTAATTTATTAATTTTTTGACATATTTTTTGACAAAGCTATTCAGAAAGTAAAGAGCATGATCGGTAGCCATTATTCAGAGCAAAAATTTCGATTTTTTTTTTTAGGATTCATCATGTTGAAATTACGTCTATGAAATAAAAAAATGTTTTATATTCTATCGTTGTACAGGTTTGGCTTGAACCGCAAGTAATTTGTTAACGAACTGTTACTTTTTTTGGGTGTTCTCGAGTTAAGTTTATGTTCTTATATTTCAGGCGTTGATATAAAACATGTTTTATTTAATAACCATAATTCCAACGCACAGACCAGAACATATTACAAGTTTTTCTATTGTTTTTATAGTTATCATTATTCATAAGTACTTTTAATGTTTGTAGTATATTAGAATCACTTGTAATATTTTCCGGAATTACTTCATTACTAATAAAAATGTTACAATAGTCTTACTATTATCATTGCAATAAAAATTAATTAATTGTTTTAAACTTATAACGTTTTTATTAGTAATGACTTATATAGTCAACGTCTTTAACTTCGAGAAAAAAAAAAAACATTTTTCTCAACTGCTCAACATTTTTTTCCCGAAAACTTCCTAACCTTTTTTTTTTTCTCGAAGTAAAAGATATGTTTTTTGGTATTTTAATGCATTCGATATACACCAATGCGTTTCTCCCCGGCGGTATGTTGCACAAATTCCCGCACCTGGTCAGTTGCCACCGGTCCGATGCACACCAGAGGCTCCTTAAAGTACCCGCAGCTCTGAAAATAAGCAATAATTTAAGATATCCCCCATCTTTCAGTTCGGTAGATATTCGATGTCCGCAATTGCATCTGTGTAAAACTTTGCTCGGCATTTTTATTAGGCGTATTATAAACATTCTATTATAGAAAGATGTTAATATAATATTTTTATAGTATCGTAATTATAGACACCCTAATAACTATACCACTGAAATATATAAAAAAAATGATCTATGCTTGTATTATAAAGAGATGATGCAAATTCTGTTAGTGTGTATATCCGGTAAGCAATGATCCCTACATGAAAAATGGTTTTACCATTTGAAAAGTACATTATTCCTACTGGACATAAGCATATCAAGTGTATGTGTTTAATAATTAATTTTTGAACTCGACAAAGTCGGGACGGGCCACTAGTATTCAAATAACAACAAGCAGAAAAGAAAATCGCCTTAAGAATATTACTTATTTTTATTTACTTCTGACAAATGTAATATGTAATGGACCACACCACATATAGTAAAGACACTAGATAAAACTTATCCGCTGGATTTTCCAAAAAAAAACTATTTTATACACGTGAAAATTAAAATAACAATAATAAAAAAACAGCCAAATTGATTGAGCCCTTCTCAAGGCAAATGTGATATTTGCTACCATTGATTTTTATTTGGATTCCTATCTTAATTATCACACGCCTGTACGCCCTTACGTAATCATAACAAAACTTCAAACATAAAAAACCTCCAAAATAGTGCTTTGGTTTTGTCCAAAAGATCATTTTCAAACATAATTTCAACAAGAATACACTAGCCGTTTGTGACAACAGGAATCAATTATCAAAGAACCGTTAATAAGGAACTCATACAGCCGTGTAATGGGCTTTGGAGATCAACGCCTATAAATATCCAAACAACTCATGCTGTATATTCACTGTTTACGGAATGCTCTAAATGACTTGCAAGATCCGAACGTAAGGCAATGAGTAAGAAAATGTTTCGAAACAGCCTATGTTAAATATTATTTCTATTATAATTATTGTGTGTGGTAAGTACGTAACTGTAATGTAAGTCGGATATGTGAAGCGTTGCTGGTATAATGGTTAGACAAATTTATGGGCGGATAATAATTTTTTTTATTTATTTATTAGGAAACATCTTATATTCTAATACATTAACCCCGCCAAACTGCAAGGCAGTTTATAGGCGGTGAAAATCGCTCTTATTCTACAGTTATAATAAGAAAACAATGTAACATTATTGGTGCTTGTGTGTCCATAATAATAAAATAATGCAACTACCTAAATACCTAAATAAACGCGTACACACTCACGCCTTTGCGCCAGGTCTCCCTGTGGCGCGGGTGACGTGGACATACACACTAGACGTAACAAATACGTCCAAGACCCGAGAACAAACACATACTGCCACGATTAGTAATTCAATCAGAGTAACGTTTCCACAAGAATTTACTGTTTTAACAATAATTACCGGCGAAACGTGTGACATATTCCAGCGGAAAGCATCCTAACAGACATACAAGTGAATCCTGCCATAGTCCGTGTCTCTTAGCTAGGCTCTGGCAGAGAGCCTGTTGTAGAGTTGCGCGCCATAGCGACGGTGCTGACATCACTTGCGGCACGCACCGCGTTCCGTTGAGCAACCGTACTCATGACTACTCGACTTAAGTTATAATATCTGTTTATATCTGTTTATATTAAGTTGACTGAAAAAGATCGTTCTTTAGCGATGAGATCGCTTTTTGTTAACTTTTGTATCAATTTCATATTATATACTGACTGTGTGAACAATAAAGTGTATTCTATTCTTTTATTTCAAAACTTCGAAAAACGAACGATTAATTTGTTACAATATCTACTGTAGTACAGTGAACTGACAGCTGTCACTTAGCTCAATGAAGGTTGTCACATTCAGTTGTTTTTATTGTATGTCAAATGTAACATCCAAATTAAACCGAACATTGATATTTTATTATTGTGATTGTCTTGTACCGACAACCACAATTTATTAAAATCCAACTGACAGTTGAAACGTGTTTTATGTCCGTTTTTTAATTATTAGGCGTAGTGAACATAGACCAGGCCTAGGCATTTTGAGACAAGTCCACTAAATATTAATTTCTTCAGAGTTTTACGGTCGTTGTAATTATGATAAATTAACGGCAAGCCAAAAAACCGTTCAACAGGAAACCGGATTCACTTAAGATTCTATACCGTAAAATATATTGCGGAGAATTTTCATTTCTTGTGAAAATTTCAAGGCTTAAGACTTTTATATTAGTTTCCCCGTAGACTTTTATGTCAAAATTTGAGTCTCAGTAATTTTGATAATAAAAAGAGGTATGACTTAACCATAATATTACTCATTTTGGTTAAGTCATAGCTGCCCATAATCATCTTTTACAACTGTCGTTAGAAGCGAGTTGATTTTAAACTAATGTCATCTAGGAATTTATACGTTTTATTATGGGTACTCACGATACATTTTTGTTGCCAATATTTCAACCCAGTTGCGAGAATCGTGGTCACGGCGAAACTGCAGTAGTTGGAAGCGCGGTAGACGAACACATCCTCAATGCAGGTTCCAACCACTGGATCGAATTCCATAACGCTCAAGTGATCTCCTTTGAGCGACATTACTTAAGAAACACCCGAGGAACTTCAACAGGGAAGTTGGTTTTAAGTTAGCACAAACGTGAAATCTAGTGGTTAGTTTATGTAAAAGACAAAGTGCAAAGTTTAGTGTATGAAGATACAGTAAGTGTCGAGTGTCGTGACACGGTAAATAAAAAAGAAAAAAAAACAATCTACCACTACGGTTTCCCATCTACAACGCAGTTTCACCGTGACCACGATCCCCATGCAACTGGGATGAAATATTGGTAACAAATAAAACCAACGAGTTGCTTAGAGGCATCACCAATCAAAAAGAAAGCCATGGCTCAATTTATTTACTGGTTTTCCAACATTGCAATCAAATGACATCAAAACAAATGACATCTTAAAAACTGTTAAAAAGATTTATCGATACAGATGATCGCCTTTAGGAGCACCAATAGAACCTGATGTTATTGCTTCGTCAGTTTGTCAGCAAGTTGCGACACTAGCAGTTAAGGTTAGCTCGAACTGCAGATATATAGCAAGGTAAGGTTAGATTAAAGGCAATATTCAGATCGGACAAATGTAAGGCACCTACCTTCCTTGGTTTCTGTCGGTGACGACGCTGCATCACACAGCAGAGCCCACGTGTGATATCACACTCGCTGGAGGCAGTGCAGTCTTCGTTGTACTGCTTACGACCTGATGAAGGCGGGCGGCAGACGTGCATCTCACCTAGGGAGGGTTTTTTTTTATTTATTAAAAATAATAATCACAATCCAAAACTATGCCAGTCTTGGGCCTAGCTCGACTCGGAAGGTAGGAATTAAAAAGAGTGAAGACCATTGTCTGTGTACTGGCTGCTTGGGTTGCGGACACCGCATACCTCTGCAAACACCATGAAGAACTCTCGAGAAAGTGCTGGAAAGTTTCTGGATCCACAAGCGGTCGGCTTGGCGACAATTATAGGAAGCCTACGTCCAGCTAGTGGCTTTTAAGGGATGATGGATATCTTCAGATATCTACAACCTGAGGGCATATGACCATAACATTAGTGTTTCCTCCTTAAACCATATGGTAAATGTTATTATTGATAAATAGCAGTCCACTAGAGCTAGTAAGTAGTCAGTAGAGTCAAGTTGGAGGTTTTGGGCGGCATGACCTTCATACAATGAATTTGAGAGTAACTGTTTTATCGCGTGTCGAGAGTTTAAGCTTTTATAATCTTCTGAACACAAACCTGGCACAACTTCCTCGCAGATAAGTCCAGTATCGCACTGATTTTCTCGATTGCAAATCTCACCCAGCTTCCGACCAGCGAACGCCGGAAGACAACGTCCTCCGTCTTCTGCTGACAAAATTTTCTCTAAGAAGTAGTAGAAGAAAGAAGAATAGGTCACATAGGCTCTTTAATGTTGACGGAGCGTAGGATGGCAAAGCTCATTCACTCCGAGAACATAAGGCTGTATTAACGAATCAAGGGACAGAATTTTTTTTATGATTTCGTATACTATATGAAAAACCTATTTCAACTGGTGAACTTAATTCAAATATCTTTGTTAAATAAATTGTATTTTTTTTTGGGAAGTCAACCTTAATCTTTTTTTGTGATCTTATCTTGAAGCAATCGGGTGAGTGCCTCAACATTACAACCCATATTGTCCCACTGTTGGGCTGGGGTCTTCTCTCACAATTAAGTAAGAATTAAGTCCGGTTTGACAGATTTCACATATTTGTGTGGACGTTATATAAAACTCTCAGTTAAGTAGATTTTTCCACGATGTTTTCGTTCACCGAAGTAAATGATAATTTGTAATACCCGCATAATTAATATGCATATCATTAATATTGACTAAATTTCTTTTTTTATCTTTATTACCACAGAATGACACCTATAAAATTATTTTATATATTATAGTTTTCTAATGTGCAATATTAACTAATAAAAATTGAAAAAAATGCGTGAAAATTTTAAAATATCAAAACGCAACGCTGCTGGTTAGACAGAAACACGATGTCTGCATTCGCGACTTTACATCTAAAAAGACGGCTGTTTTTTTATAATCACTGGTTGTTTTAACATTTTGTCATATTGTATTTCTAACTAAATAATGAAACAGTTTTCTTTCTGCCAGATTATGAACAAGATAATATTATTAGGAGTATTTTTATTGTCCTTTTTTTCACAGGTACTAGATACTATTTTCAAAATGTTTTCATGTTCACTTTCAGATCTTTAAAATACCAAAATATTATTTTGAACTAAATAAAAATAGAACATTTTAACCTTATCGCTGACGTCAGCGTGATATAAGCCAAAATGGTGGCGTTTGAAAGATCCCAACTATATCGAAGTTTTAAAAATATAAGTGTAAATAAATGTTGCCTTTTCAATTATTGAAACATAAAATTTATACGTGCATACTTCCTTTTAGAAAAAGCTTCCAAGCGTTTGCTGGATTTAAATTCTAACCTCCTATGCGGAACCTAATTTTAAACCACAAGATTACCACTGCTCGAGGGCGGGTTATTAATATTAAATAAAAATACTAATAATACTGGCCCTTTGGGTGATTATCTTCTATTAAAACTACTAAGTTATCTTTCAATAGTTCAAAATATCTGTATGTAATTAAGCGAAAGATAATAATAAAAGAAAACATTACTAAAATTACTTTGATGAATACAAAATAAAATTACTCAAAGATAGCTTTTATACCTGTCATAATATTTAAGTTACATAAAATATTCAAAGGTCCTTTGAGTACTTTCACAGTATATTTTACGCTACGACTTTATTTCCCTTTGATCATACGATACGGCTCTAACTTTAAATTACTCCCGAAATTCTATTAAATGTCTTTGAGGTTTCTTAACAGATTATATATTTTTTAGATTAACATAACCTAAACTGGAGTTGGCTATCTCATTCTTTAAAGCTAGATAGAAAGAGACCGCAAAGTTTTGGCTGTCAACGATGTCATTGTCACATTTATAAACATCAAAATGGATTCCACAATCTTTATATAATACTGCAAAATTAAAAAGTTATATACCGTACCGTACATATATGTATTATGTACATTATTATGGCCTACGAATTCCGTTTTCATATTAGTAGGTAGGAAACTGAACGACATTTTGTCATGTCAACAGGCAACGAACGAGCTGTGTGAACTATAAACCAGATTATATTTTTAAGTCTTATTATTTTTGAAACACATAACCGGGAAATAAAAAAACAAAGTTACGTTTAAAGGATAACGAGGGGAGGAGAGATAAAAGTTCTAAGAAGAGAGGATGTAACAAGTTATATCCATCCTTATGTCCTCACGAACACCTGCTTCCAATGATTCCAGTTCCATTCAGTTATAGATTGGTGAGCTCCGAATCAACACTGTTATCCAATCATGGTAAGCGTTCTGAATTTCTAGAATTTTGCAATTTGAAAGTATCATGATTTGAAAAATTTGAATGATTCAAAGTGAAAATTGAATCATTTCCGAGAGCAATTAACAGTAATTACAACATAACTCCTTCATATTTCATATTTGAGACTTGATTTATACAAATGTGCCCAAAAGTATTTTACCTAAGTCGAGATTAACCAAACCTTACCTCGAAAATTGAGCATGAATCAGAAGGAAAATTAAATCAGAAAGCAAATCTATTTACACTAACACAACATTTACACATCAACTCATTAGAATTTCATAACGAAGTCGTAATTATGACGAATGTCTACATTTGCAACATGTATTCGTATGTGGGTGTAGATTAAAATTTGGGCGCGTGGAGTTGCCCTTCAACTGGTAAAATACGCTCCGGGTGGGTCGGATTCAACGGATGTTTTGGGCTGTAAAATGAAAATTGGGCGTTGTCATATACACGTTTAGGCATGTTTCTCGTAAATACATGATATGAATTCCTTAATTACTTGAAATATTGGGGACAAAATTATTAAAGTACATATATTAGAAATCGA
Source organism: Agathymus mariae mariae (assembly GCA_018251895.1). Classification (NCBI taxonomy): domain Eukaryota; kingdom Metazoa; phylum Arthropoda; class Insecta; order Lepidoptera; family Hesperiidae; genus Agathymus; species Agathymus mariae. Next base: position 5,528 of record DWPT01003489.1, on the reverse strand, counting down.
GCACTATTTTTGGGTAACATTAAAACTCTAGTTAGTAGTATTTTTAGTTTTAATTTAATTAGTTAAATAATAAATAGTGACAGAGATTTATCATTTTGTCTAAAGTAAATATTTTTATGCTATGGTACCATAGAAAAAGTTGGAAAGTAATGTAAAGTTGGAATAAAGACGTAATTTATTTCGCGAGTTCTATCTCGTTATTAATATTGATAATACGAATCCCTTATGGTCCATATTAAAGATGGACCAACCCCCTTTCGTCGTAACCTTGTTTAGTTACGATAAATAGGTAATTTATTATATATTTATTAGTTGTTACCTATTATTTAACGAATAATAAATAAATAGGATTCCATGTGTTGTATGTGACATGGACGTACACAAATATGACATCACAAACACATACGACCCAAAAAGAAACATCTATTAAATAAACATTTAGTATTATTATTCTAAGTATACCCTAAGCAAGTCGTATTGAAGTATACTCATGGATAATCACCAGACAAATTTGATCTAACTGTAATCAAAATTGGCCAACCCCTTTACAAGTTCAATATGTAAGTATATCGACACTATAAAGTATAAAACTGTTTGTCTGTCTGAATGTAATGATCTTAAAAAGTGCGTATGGATTTTCTCGCGGTATTCACTAATAGACAGAGTGATTTGTGTTGTGATTCATCTCGTAACGACTGAAATTTGGATATATGAATCACGTATTTCGGAATAAACCATCTTAAGAATATCTGCCCGATCAACTAGTAAATACCTAAACAGTGCGTTGATTAATATATGAGGTCAATGCCCGGATCGGTAATGAAATTAAAAATAAGACAGGAGTGCCTGATATTATCTATCCTATTTGGGGTAAACGCAACGAGTCATGGCGCACCCTATCGGATAACAGATGTGTTAATGACGTCAGATCCCTTTTGTTGAAGGCCGTCGGGTTCCGAACGACCCAGTCCAACGACGTCCCGAGTAAATGATGGTAGGGACTTTACCAATAACCTGCTACTATCACTACTTTTTTTATTTATTATAATTTAACGCTTGAATGTATAGTTACACACTGTAAAGGGATGTTAATATTTTGTTGTGCTTGGGTTACGTTGGAAGCCATTCCTTTTCATTTCGATTCATAATTCATATAATTTCAGTTTTCAGATATGAATAACTTAAATTTTATTAACCCGCATATCATAGCATTTTTTTTATTAGGCGTTTAGTTGATTTCATATTTATCCGATTTTAATGTCTGATGTTTTAGATTTAAATTAGACACATTATTCTTAATTTAAATTACCTAGAACCGTTGACATTATATTTACTACTCTCATAAAAGAATGTCTACACTAGGTGGTATTTAATTTTCCAACGAAAAAAATATGTTTTCCGTGCCAAAAATTACCCTATATTGGTCATAGGAAATCAAAATGGATATATTTTAAATATCATCTTAATATAGTCACTGGTTTCTACATGATACATGCACAAATAGACAGAGCGAAAAACTATTTAACGAAGTCAACGCCAACTTTTAACACTAGTGCTATATGTATATACGAATAATATATACGAGTATATGGCAAAGAAGATAAATGCGCCGGAGAATTCCACTCCTTACTCCCTTACACCTCGAAGAGAAGAATACCTTTGTGATTCTAGTATTAGAAGAGAAATTCTTTTAGCTTCGTTAGTCCTACAACCATTCGTATAAAAAAATCCTTAATTAATCATGTAATTTTTTTTTTAATTTTTGCCAATGTTCATTAGCGACAATTAATTTTATTGTAGAAACAAATTAAAATGGCGCGGAATAAGTATATTTGCATCATCAATATAAATGCGGTTACATCTAAAATTAAAAAATACCTAATATTTTCATGATCTATCCAAAAAAAAAAACGAAAACGCTCTGCAATTACCTGAATAAATAGCAGTAATCATATCACTAAAAACATTAACACACATATTTATGTGTTTGTTTTCACAAACACTTTCAAGGTGGTAAGGTTTAATTTTCTTAATAATAATAAAGTACATATTTGGGTCACGTTTTGCCAAAGTTGCGTTGTTAATATATTGGAAAGTAATAGAAGTTGATTGAAGTAATTTCTTGAATAGAGTTATGTGTTCATTGAGCTTTTGTTGTGTTGATCAATCATTATTAATTCTTAGGTTGAAGTTTCTGTGAAATATTAAGTTGATTAAACTTTCACTGACTCATTTTACAAAGGCTTTGTATATGTGAAGATTTTTATTAATATTTATACAATATTAGTAAACCGACCTCACCTTTCTTTAGAAAATTTCATAGGAACTATGGATTTTCATAGATGAAAATTATTGTAGATTATGATCGATAATAATTATCACGAGAATCGTATAAATATGTTGAGTGGTGTAAGTGGATAACGTGCATGGACAGATATACAAAAACCGAATAAATATTTTAGGCGTCGGTATCCAAGGAAAATTGTTACATTGAGATTTCCAAAAAATATTCGATGTACAGATTTGTATGTAGATGCTGATTGAACTTACTCGTATAAAACGACTCTATAGTTTTTATAAGTATTGGTACGAAAGTCCGCAAAAGTTCTATGGAAAACAATAAAAACCGGAAAAATAGATACCACAAAACCTCGAGTACATTACGCGACTCTCGCTCCTGTCAATTATGATAAGATCGCATATCGCATACACAGATTTTTACCTGTGTTTTTTTTTGTCCTATTGTTTTCCTAAGAATTTTACATGGACGAGAAAAGTTAGGAGTGTTTTTAAGAACCCGCAAAGCAGTATAAAGAATCGACAATGCTCTCTATATAGCAAAACGAACGAACTGCGGACGAGTGCGGTTGCGGCTTTCAAGTCATGTTAGAATGCTGTTAACAGCGTAATAAATTTTATGCGCATTTATTTTGGCCATTTCACGAACACGAGAATCTAGTCACGAAACAATACGTACGCGAAATAGACCACAATCTGTACAGTTAGATTTATTGTTCCTCAAATTCTTTGAATAACAAAATTGTGCGAGAGATCTCTAAAGGAAAAAGGCTTTCATTGAAACATCCTATTCCGCAAAAATTACTTTCATAAACAAACCTACATTTACAAAGTATTCCTTTATAAAAAAAATTTGACTTGCTTTTGAAAGCCATTTGAACTTACGATTTCAAGAAAGTTTGTTAAGCTTAAAGTCTTTATTCCATCGAGCCTTTAATGTTACAAGTTTGAATTCGACTTCAATGTTACAAGTATGTTATTCCAAATGTATCTATGAATAAGTATTTTGGATACTGTCTACAGCTATTAACAAATTATTTCTAAAACAAAGTGTAGGATATCTGTAGCGGAACGAGGGCACGTTTCTAGTCTCAGAATACACTTGATAAAGGCTGTTTTGATTGTACGACTTATCCCTGAAATTGACCTTCATAATTAAAATTCATTAAATTATAGGGCAAGTTTGTAACATGAGTCTTATCTTTAAATGATGAGCAATATCTTATAATTTTTCGTCCAGTACAGGTTAGTTGAATGTTGATAATAGACGGACGGACAGGTACGTGACAACTTCTACATTTCTTCAACACTGAAAAACGAATAAATAAAGTTTCGCTCATTGTGTCACGACCTTTATTTTCGGCCGAGCCCTTAATGGAAAAAGATGTTTGAAGCACTCTATTCCAGACAAATTACTTTTGCTAGCGTCCCCAAAGTAATTTGTTATTGCTTTTATTGAGTCCCTTGCACGTCGTAACTTTATAAACCTTTTTATTTTTCAATTTGGAATAGACGAGTAAGTGAGTAGAGTAGAGTAATGTTATAAAAAAATATTATTAATTCATTTCTAAGCTGCCTTTTTCACTGTCTGTCATGTCTGGTAACGGCGAATTGATCGATGAGAAGGTACGATGTAACAGCGTTATGCTTTTTATATTATATTAACTTATGTAACTTTCTATAAGTACCTATTGAAAAAAAATCTTAAAAATATATTTCATTGGTTATGAGAGATTAGTTAAAATATAATTATTTCTTGAATAATATTTGTGAACTTATTGTAATCAGTGACATCTATTTTGAACTTTACGAACATGATAGATAAATTGCCATGAATAATATAAACGTATTTTCTTTAAGTTCTATAAATATAATATAATAATGATGATATATATTGCAAATCTACGAGTATGTTAAAATAAATTTGTTATGTATTGTAGTGACGCCTGATACGTGGTTATGGTTTTTTTCGTTAGATGGCGTTATCGTTAAGACAATAGACAGGTTATATGTAGATGACGCATTTATAATTTTCATTTAAAACTGCAGGAAAAACAAAAAAATGTGACTCTAATATGAATCAACATGTTTTTTTCCATCGTAATAAAATCGTTCTCCGAATCTTATGACGAGTTATATTACCGAAACGACTGTAATGAACAAATTTGGTATTTTATAACACCTTTACCATTACACGTAAGTGTATATTGTGGTACTATCCATCTTAACACCGCAGGCACTTCAACTTTGTTAGAAAATATTAAGCTTTTAAGCTCCTAATGATTCCAAATAGCGGAATGTGTTAGAGCCAGAGGACAAACATTTTAATTGACTGTTGGTAAGGTCTTACAAAAAGTACAAATGCACCTCCATTATTATTAACATCTGATATGTTCTTACCAGTTTCCAAGCACAGCAGTCCACGGCAACAATCTCCGTTAGTGGAGCAAGGGGCGCTGTAGCAGTGGGTGTCTTGGGCGTCCTCTATGCGATTGCCTTCCAGAGCTTCGGCGTACATCTCCTCAGGTTCCACCTGGACAAAAGGATAATAACTAACGAAACTGCTCACACATACCAAAATGTGTCTTTGATGAGTGGTTGCGTTTGGGAACACATGGTTATACAAGGATGAAACAACTTATGATCTTAGAATAAACAATTTAGTTTATTCTCAACGAGTTGTGGTAGTTTTTGGCTGCCTAGCTAAATTACCCTTATTTCACGTATCAATCGAGACCAGTCAATAAAGAATCAATCACGATCAAAGATCTAATTTTGAAGGCTGGTCCTCGTTTCCACTTAAGCCAGCACCCCGAGTGATCCCTTTGGTGTAATGATCTGGATGAATGAAATCAAGACCTTAAAAACTAATGTATTTGATAGGAATAGAGTTCAAACTTGCATTTTGAATAAAGGGGAGCTTGGGAGTCAAAGAGAAGGTGAAAGTCAACAAAGTAATTCAAACGTTGTTTTTATATATGGTCAATGTGAATCATCTGAAGGTCAATGGCGATGTAGTTTTAGGTGGAAAAATGTTCTAAGTTACAAAAAGCCTATTTACTCGTGACTCGAAGACATCCACATTATAGGTAATTGAAATATTGATGTAGGTAAGTTATTCCAATTCTTCATCATACGAATGACTCAAATTTACAACGAAAGGATGGTTAGTCACCGTGCGTCGTTCGACAGTGGAAAGGGGATGGGGAAATCAGATCGTGTAATGCGAG
>DWPT01003488.1:0-14381 GCA_018251895.1 Agathymus mariae mariae | reverse complement strand
ACAACAAAAAAAACTTCGAATTGTCGACATTTGCCATTTTGGATTTCAATCACTAATAAGCTGTTTTGTTCCAGCCATCTATAATATCAGATAATATGAACAATCATTTGGAGAACAATAAATTTCTGTTTTTTAATTTTAAGAAAACACCAACCTAATAAAATTCGGTTTCATAGATCCACTACAATAATTGAATGGACAGAAATAAATTATAAATCCACAGATTTATGCACATGAACCACATTTCTCAGCTCACATCAACCATATGAATGACACCGTTCACATAGCAACAACGCTACTCTGGCAACGCAAAGTTTTGTCGCTTCGATGTAGTTTGGTTGTGGTAAGTAAATGGATATTTAATGTGCAAAACTTATCATCGGTGTTCGGCACAACATTAATGAACAGTACAATACTTTAATAATAAAAAAAAAAAACGATACATTTTTCATTTAAAAAACAATATTATAGTTTTTGTATCACAACTCGCGACGTAGCGTGTAGTAACTCAAGCTGGAATCGTTACGGGCGCGACTAAACGTTATGGTTAATTGTTCCTGCGATATTATCGTGTACGTGCAGAACAAAAATAGTTTCGTTTTGCTATTCAAATCTAAATGCAGGTTAAAAACATATCATGCCGGGAAAACGAACAATAAATAATTTATTCAGACGTTGTTTATGAATAAATTGATTTAAATGCTGTTATAATATACACTTCGTGTTACTTATTTTGGTAGGTTTTTATACAGAAAATAAGTTAATGCTTGAAAACAATCCCACCTGTTGGGAAGTGGTGATGAAGTCTAAGATGTTGAACGCACCAACTTATAAAAGCCTATTCACTCTCCTCTTGAAGTCTCCTGCATCCTAGGTAGGCGGAAAATTATTAAGGATACCAATTCTAAAATTGGGTTCGTTATTCAGAAAATTTGCCCATTAGAAAATTATTTGTTTGTAAAACTATTGTCAATACAATTAAGTAGCTACGAAATATATAGCTGTGTTATTTTAACCTTTGAAATTTTAATAGCTCCATATGGTCGTTTTGCATGATTTTCTATTCTTAAATATGTTTGACATATCTTACACATACAAACTTACTGTTTAATATATTTTTACGCTAACATAATAAAATAATATATAATAATATCGTATTAATAATATCATATCTGTATAAATAATAATCAATTGCGGCATGTATTAATCATCGTTTCAGAATAGCTTTACTGATTAAGCAGATTTTTTTTGTGTTCGTAATCGTTAGTACATGAATTTTGTTACATTAAATTTTTGGATTAATCTTCAAAACATTCGGAATTTTTTGATGGTATTAAAGATGAAATCAAAAATCAAAATAGTAAAAAAACAAAATTTTTATGTTTGGGCATTAGGAATTTTGTTCCTTCATTAAAACTTATACATTTCAAATGATGTATTTTCTCCGGTGGTGGTTAAACTAATATTTATAGTTAAATTTATTTCCTTCCTCTAACTAGTAGATTCGAAATGTAAGGTATGGTAGACGGAGAGTAATACATACACGCCAGTAATCCTACAAGGTATTGTTCTTTTAACACAATTACAGAACTTTAATAATAAAATTACAGTTAATGTCTGTGACATGCCAGAGCAGCTTTTTTACTGGAGTGTGTAGTAGTCTGTGGCGGGCTGTCGGTGAACGGTAACCGGCGCCAGTGACAGTACAAACGGTGGACAAAAGGTCTAAAACGGCTGGTAATGAGTAATTACGAGGCACGCGGCGGCGCGGCCGGAAGCGATACAGATCTACACCGCACAGGGGCGACTGCTGACCATTGATTTAGTGCTAAACACCCGACGAGTCGCTAAATATAATAACAGTCACTGTTTCATGGCAACCTACGCTCATTTTGTCCAGTCGTGGGAACAAATTAAGGCAATAATATGGCAAAGAACGTACCTGATTAAAGTACTTGATTAAAAATATTTGCATGTTTGTCTAAAACATGTCGTTATCCAAATGTAATACTTAAATAACCTTCTATTGTATCGGTATAACAAAAGCTTATAGCTATTTATAAATAGTTATGAGTTCGTGTTGGAACAAAAAAAAAAGGAAACGGAAGGTGTCGTTTACAGAAAATCAGTGTCTTTATTAAGGAATCTACGTTTATTATTCTCTGGTTACAACGCAAAATACATAAAGAATATATAAAAAAATTGACATATTTTGTTTTAACAATTAAGATGATATTGGTTACAAGTTCGTAGATCACAATTTAATTAATGAAGAAAAAACAACGAGACTACAATTATTAAGACTACCACAAATTGGTACTTCCATATAAAGGAAATTGTGAGAAGTGCTTGTAAACAGTAAACCGGCTATTTTTATCGATCGGAAACCATACCCTAATTAGTTATACAAAAGTAGTCATTAATTGCTTCGGTGAATTGTAAAGTTATAATTCCAGGAAATCAGCTTAAATAAGTGTACGAAATGCATGCAAAACTGTTTATGTAAATATGTACATTATTACTGGTGCTACTAAACAAATTAAATTTTAAAACTGGCCGAATATAAATGTCTCTACTGTTTGTATATAATGTTTTTATAAGCGGCATGAAAGTATCAAAATAGCTTGTGATTAACTGGACGTCATTGAATATATTAAATAGAATTAAAAAGTACAGTGAACCTGTTTTATTACTATCCGAAAAAGCTAGAAGAAACAAGAAGATTGCCGAGAATCATTTATAAATTAGACGCGCTACGTATAAAAACCTATTTGAAAACGGTTTCAAGCGTGTGACGTTATCGTGAGGTCAGAAATGGAATGCTTGTTTTGCTGTATTTTTGGCCCCAACAAACCGAAATATATATTCGTGCTAACAGCGGTGACAGACTCTAGGCAAACGATATAAAGATCTTTCATTAATCATAGAAGAATTAAAATGTAGGAACAACTAAGTTAGCCAACTGTACAACTAGACAAAGACTAAAGTTAGGTCTGATGTACACCAAGCAATTTAATTTTCGAAATCATCTTAATAAACTTACTTCGACGGTATGTACAAATATGTAAGGGCGATGGCATGTTATATATATATTACAATTGACACAGATTTATTATCAATATTATGTGGGTATATATAGTCACTAATATTATTACATACTGGTATTATTATGGTTCGGTGAAACCTGACTGTCTGTCTACTACCCTCCTGCTTGAATCAGCTGCTAAATGAATCCTTGTATTCCGGCTCGAAGCTTAAGATCCAGCATTTTCTTTCTTTCTTTTTTCTTTATTCTTTCTTGGCTGGCAACGTATCAGTGATGCCTTTGATGTTACTAATGTCCATGAATGACTGTGATCACTTACCATCAGTGGCTCATTTCAGTGTTAATAAAGCAGCTTTTCTTAATATTCTACAATGTCATCCAGCAAGTAAAAATCTTTATTAAACAGAAATATAGTACTAGTGACTTTACAAATTTTATAACGACTTTACCTACATTATAATTCTTATAACACAAAATATGTACAGTCTTATATTGCAACTTGTAATTATATTTTTCAATACAATAATAGTGTTTTTAAAAAGGAATCATGTCTACTGAAGCGATTCACACTACATTAGTGTGAGTGAAAATTATTTTCAAAAATTTACGTAACTTTGAAATCAATAAGTACACTTACTCACACATAGCATTAACGCTATTAACCTTGCAATCGACGCGTGTTAATGGAAGTAGAGAAGACTTTTCTTTACATATTGCATACTTAGTTCACCACACATCCGCTTTGAAATGGCCGAATAACAGTGATGAAGTGTTGTTCGTATTGATTACAGCCGTTTAGAATGGTAAAAAAGATCCGTGACGGTCGTGATTAAGGAACGTTTAAACGCTGTTAATATTCATTGCGCAGCTCGTAGCGTGCTCAGCAACTATTTGCCTTTTTACTGGACAATGAACATCTCGCGTATGTTTGTGCAACTGACGGAAAATATGCACCGATCATTATACTGCATACTCGTATCCGCTAATAAATCGCATTGTTCGCGAAATGTTATGAATACACACACTAATCAATACACTTCGATTTCTTCTATGGTTGATGGCATGTTAATACACAATTAAGTTCGTCATACAAACACAACCGAAACCCGAGAACGATGATATATCGAACGCATAATAACTTCCATATATTTATAATGCATAAAATTTTAAATAAACAAATAACGCCTGGTTGGGAAGCGAATCTGGAACAATTATTATTGTTAACTTTGAAATACAGTAAAACTGAAGCATTGAAAGCTTCTGTTTCAATTTTCATTGGCCAAAGGTAGCGATATAAGTAGGACGTTGAGTCGCCGTGCTCGATAAAACACGCAATAGTTTGTAGAGGCGATTCCAGAAAACGGTCGTTTTGCGATTAGATCAGCGAGCCGGCATGAGAAGGGCAGGAAGCAAGCAGGCAGGGGGTGCTGTTAATTGCCCCGTTTTGTGAACACGGCCGGTAGCGTGCTCCGTGGGTAATCAGCAACTGCTGACTGATTGCTTTTTAAATAGGTTTTATGCCCCCTAAAATATTTCGTACAAAGCCAAAGAAAGAAAATAGAAAAGCTCGAAAATTACGAGTGTGCAAACTTAGCAAGTCTGACCACAGCGTTGAAGTTGATAAATCCTTATTCGATAAAGGCATTAACGTATTTTTGTACACATTTGCTGAGGGTCGTTCGGTTGTGAATTTACATATACGATTAGATTTGAAAATCTTCGAATTCGCTAACGAAATATTTAGAATACATAATATCTTTATTCTACGTGTAACTTTTAGTTAATTTGTTCAATTATTTTAAAACCTTTTAATGAGAATTTATCTTAAAAAAAAACACGTAAGTAAAACTTAGATATTGTCGTCGAATTGCTGCATTAAGTGAAAGTTTTAACCATTTTATCTGTTAAGAATTTTCCTGCATTTAATTATACTTTCGTCATCGTCAGTTTGGTTGGGATCGTGACGTCAAAGTTGTATGGTTCATTTGCCCTAAAGTCGTGGTACTTGAGTCCCACTGCGAAAGGCACAGTCTAACAATTACGTCCATTTTGCAACTCAGTTGAAGTTACAAGCTACACAGTCCGGAACTCGAGCAACCGTGTAGCCACCAGCGAAGTGTAAGGCCGTGACTACGATGCGCGTTGATTTACATTCAGGTTTACAGTCGATGTTCAATCGATTGATATATAAAAAAAACTACTCATCAAAATTTCCGTACACGATCGAGATAAATGTATTTTACGTCTATGTAAGAACTCGACAGGAGCAACAACCAAAAAGATAAACAGTACAGAGGGTTATTCAGGTTAGTAGAATTAAGTTATCGTAATTTTTTTTTTTTTCAACAATGTGGTTTCTTTGTCTATTTATATTTATAATCTATGCAACTGGGTTGATATATCGTTACAGAGTAAATAAATATCATACGAGAATGTACTCACAAAATACCAAAAAAAAAAACACTTTCCTATCGTACGTTCAATTTTTGGAAATCACATTGTAGGTATATTTTTTTCTAATAATAAATAAGTTACATTAAAATTATGGATTTTATACAATTATTAAGTAAAAGCATTTGAAAGTTGAGATCGTAAATTATTTTTATTACTAATAGCTATTCACTCATTAATAATTTTTGCAATATCCGTTAATTCCGTTTATTATTGGGACTGTTAAAGTTAGCTGGGAAACGCCTAGTGCAGGTCAAGCGTTATAAACAGAGATAGCATACTCAATTTAACATGCTCCTATTAGCGTAGTGCGAGCCGATGGCGTGACTGTACGGCGTTTTTACTCAGCTACAAAGCTAGTACATTTAAGTGTTTGTTACAAGTCTTAACAGCCGAAACTAATGAACTAGACGGCTTTTTACAATATTACTAGTTTAATCTACAGACTTAATCGCTATCCGGAATACTTTTCCGGATATTTACATGTTTGCGTTTACGTACAGTACTTTCAGTGACATTGCGGCAAAAAATACTTCCACTGCTCAGGCATACAATGTCATATTGATAACTAAGATTAATAACTAAGAGTTCGCTTGGACCGTGATATAGCTGAACGAACCAGATCAAATTTAATTAATACTTATATATAGATAGTTTTGTCAAGAAGATGGTTCATGCAATAGATGGCGCTGTGATCGTCGTATAAACCAAAAATTACTCATATTTAATTACTTATGTTGGTTTTCCTGTTAAATTATTTTTTGTTAAAGTTATCGCTTGACGTAATTCATGCTATGCTCATATTTTGTATTTTTGTATATATATACCTACGCCTGTTATAATACACCCTTTTAATATTAAGAGGCTTAATCTTTTGGCTTTGCGGTAACACGTGTTACTCACTCAGCTTGAATTGAAATTTTTCTATGGCTTCTTCTGGCAATCAAAATGAGGTACTAGAATTGCATTATTGTGTTCGAAATATTGTCTTTATTACACAGCTAATAGTAAGTTTTGGCATGTTGTAAATGAAAACAAAAGGTGCTTAATTGACAACATTTTAATTACAAAACACCACAAAATCTATTCGACATAAAATGCCACCTTCCGGATCGCTTAAGTACATCGCTGTATAACTACAATAGTTTGTAGGTAAAATACGGTAAACCTAAAGTTATTTTTAAAACTGTGTATTTAATACTAGCAATACATACATAAACATTTTATATTCATTTTTACACATGTTATTTGCACAATGTCACGTCGTTACATTAGTGTGAAATTGAGGTCTACTTAGTAGAGATCGTTGCCTGGTTAATAAAAAAAAAAAAACAATTTTACAAGAACTGATACACTAATAAATTTATTAGTTAACTAAGAAGTTTAATTTACCATCTACTAGAAGAAGATTTCCCGTCTATAATTAGCTTTTAAAATATTACCTTAAATATGAAAGCTTCTGGAAGGACAAGATGTTTTCGTTCTTCGTACTCTTGTACTCCGTTTAAGAGTTTTATATACCCGTACATCTCAATGCTCTTCAAGCGATAAGACTACCAGGTTGTCACATACACAGATTTAATGCATAATCATATGTGTAATAGTGTACAATAAATAATATTTTTAGTATTACGTTGATGTAAGTTGACAAAATTGAATACATTAATTCTGTTTATGTGATTCTCTTACTATTTTCACAGTATTAAAATACTTTTGCCAGTTATTCAAACCAAGTACTAACTTCTCTCGATTTCAATTATTTAAAATTGACGCGCATAGTGCATAAGTGTGATTAAATAATATAAGTTCCATTTTATAATTTATACACATGAATGTTTCGAGCACGTTAATTTGTGTGCTTTTTATCTATAACTTACATGACAAGAAGTCTATTATTATTATTATACATTATGGTTTCTTACCTATATATTATGTAACTCTAATCTGAGCTTATAATATCACATTAATTATTTTGGACAAGCATCGTCCAATATCAAAAACTTCTCACCGGGACATCTAACCTCTATAACGTTGTACGAAGTCCATTCACTAAGTGCATATAAAAACAGAAGTGCAACAAATTTTGAGTACAGTGATTCAGTCCTTGCCGAAACCGCCACCGACGGAGACGGACGTCACGCTGACGTAGGCTTCACTAAAGTTCACATCGATTCACGTCTGTGCACTAGTACGTCTTCTTTTGTCTTACGCGTTTCGTCACGAGAGTCACTTCAACTGTAGACCTAGTTGTACGTAAATTAATTTGAAGAATTTAGTCTTTCACAGATCTTCTTACACGTGGATCGGTTCGTCATCGTCCTCGTCGTCGGTGCGCCGTTCCAGAGACGGCTCCCCGGGGGACCGAGGGGGAGGTGCGGGGCTCCCTGGGTCCAAATCGGGGGAGGGCGTGCGCCGCGCCTGGGCGTAGTACCCGAGAGCCCCTAGGCTCGGAGCCCCGAGAGACCCTAGATGCGCCGACGGTCCCGGCAGGCCCAGGCCTAATGGAGGGACGCCGGCTAACGACGCACCAGGGTACAACCTGCGCAAATACTAATTTGTTATCAAATATACTCGTGTCTAAAACAATGATTAGAATTAAGTTTCTTCAATACGACATTCAAATTGAAAATTATTTTACTTTCTCAATAGTTACTTAAGCATAAGCTATGTTTGAAGCCATCCTCATAAACATTGTAAATATCTATGTCAGGAGGCTCCGTGCTTCAAATGTATTATAACAAAAATATATTATATACGGTAATATTATATACGGTAATAACATTGTACTTATTCGAACTAATTATATTGTACATTGTAGTAGTAAGTGTGTGTTGTTATATAATTAAGAGCCATTTGAATAAAATCAAGGAAAATTAATCATAGAAATTAAACTCTGTTATTTTCTTAAGGTTTTTTATTAAATACGAATTATCCAAAATCTATCTCCACGGTAAGGGTATCCTCTGTAAGAGCTGTTTTATTTTAATATAGTAACTGTGACGTCATTGTTTTGTCTGTTATTCAGTAAGGTGAGGATACTACGAACAAGCGCCGTTGGTTTGATCTCAAAAAGAATAAAGGGAGCCTTTTAAATTAATTCCGAAGCCCAAATTCATATTATTTATTCGATCATGATCTCCACAATTGTTAGTTTTATTAATTGGGCTACTCACCGGTATGGCAATGGCTTCTGTAAGGTGTTAGCACTAGCTGAGGCAGCGGCCGCGGCAGTGGCGGCAGCCTGCCTGTAGTACAGATCCGCAGCTGCAGGCGCCGGCTGCGCGGGGTACGTGGGCACGGCTGGCCAGTATCCCCCGTACAGTCTCTGCAACGCCGCGTAGTTGCCAGCCTCCGCAAGCAACTCCAACCCAACCGCGGTTTGACGCTTCCATTTCGTCCTGGTCAACAAAAATGACTTTTAGACGAACGTAATATTTCTGAATTAATAATTTATTCAGTATCCTTTCCTAGACGATGACAACAGCAATAATATAAATTGCATAATCTACAAAAACTCAGCTGTTTTGTGCATTGCCCATTGCTGTTTTCTTTTATTTTATTTATAGGTAGCCAACATTACAATCTAGTCAGCTTTATAAATAGATAAATATTTTATTAAAACTAAGCAACAAGGTCGCAATTCATAATCGCAATAAAATCTTAAATTTCGTAAGAAAGGATTTTCAATAAAAATGTTTTTGAGTTCAATAACTTTCCAATATTATAACTTGGTATCATTTGGAATATTTCAGTGGAACTTGTTAAGAGATTTATGCATGATGAAGACATATTATTATTATTAGTATTTATTTTTTATAAAACTTAAGTCAATCACATATTTTTCAATGGCAATTGAAGTTTTTGCAACTGCTCCTAAGTGGAACGTTATTAAAGTTAAAATATACGAAAAAAAATTAACAAAGCATTCACGGTCCATTACAAATAATATTAATTGTCGTGGAGTTTGTGCGAATGCCACAAGATTTCGAGATCGACAATGCGATTCATGCCACATTGGAAACTTAAATCGGCTCTAAATTTTACTAACATATCATTTACCGACCCTATGCCCCATAGATCACAGAGAGCTCCGCTTGTGACCCCAATCGTCATCAAATTTGTCACAGTCTATAGAGAATACAATAAAGACACCACAGTAAATTGTGTAATAAAAAAATAAATAAAATAATAAATTTGACAAAACGTCTTGGGCACTCGTATGTTCGACGGAGCGTAGTGAAGTACTTTAATTTGATTTATTTGATTCGGTTGGAAAGGGTGAACTGGTATAAATTACGCGATATTACGACAGGGATGTCTCTGGTTTTTTTAAATGCTGTATTCCATCATTTTAAGTACGTACTTACTTAACTATTTGGTAGAAACTTTTAGATTGAGCGGTATAGTTGAGAAGTTCGTATATATTTTTTTTATTCTAATTTATTTTCTATCTGTTATTCTGTTTGGAATACGTACAAGTATATTTTGTGAATATTGTAATATTTTCATTATTTCCTTCATAAATTTAATTTCAATTATTATTTTATTTTTAACCGACTTAAAAAGGTGGATGTCATCAATTCGTTTGTCTTTTTATGTTTGTTACCTTAGAACTTAAATAAATTTCGTCATTTATTAACCGATTTGGAATATTCCCTTTTGCTTAAGAGGGTATACTTCCTGATTGGTCCCACTTCAATTTGATGCAAAATTCAACCTTTATGAGTGAAAAATAGGAGATGCAACCAACAAATTCACCTTCTTCAAATTGAACTCATTATTTTATTTGGTTAAAATATTTACTACGAGGTTAATCATGACGAGCAAAAGCGACAAATGACTTCATATCAATTTAATCTATATCTATCTATACTAATAATAAAATTCTAACTGACCACTTTCTGTACATGAACGATATATGAGATAAAACATCATTACGGCCCTTTATTAACGCAATAGAATCCAAAACAATAGTTGTTAGAATTTTTGTCTGTTTGTCTGTGCGTTTGTTCCCGCAAATCTCAGACACGGCTTAACCGATTTCGTTCCTTCTATGTATTGCAGTAAGCGTCACTTAATACTTAAAGTTTGTTTCATTGCAATCCGTCCATTAAAAAAAGTTATGAATTAATTTAACATACTGTAAGGCGTAGTTTTCCTAAAGCGAAGCGAGGGCAGTTTCCAAGTTAATAAGAAATTTAATTATTTCTTATCTTCTGTACAGGTATATTGATCATTTGATATTATAAAACTATTTTTTTCTTGAAAATTAGTTTAACACAATTTAGTGTAAAAATTATGAACAATACAGACTGTCTTCTTTAAACTTTAAAACAGCAATTCAAAATTTAAAAAAAAAATCCCCAAAAGCAAATTCAATTAAATTCGCTCTCCACTCTTCAGTCGTTTCGATGTGGTTGGTATTGTCATCGAGTGAGGTTTTTATTAATTCGAAGGGAGCTTTTATTGCATTGCATTATCATTCTGATTATTGTAGGGATGAGCATAATATCGGGGGTTGAGACGAGGGGCGGCGGGCGGCGGGCTGCGGCGTAGACGCATCACTGGCTACCTCGTTAATTAATTTCTATAAATGGATCATTTAGTTTTATTAAATGTAAATTAGGGGGAGTTTTGAAGTTTTGTTATTGGACTACATTGAGTTATATTAATGCTGGTTTGTTGGATTGTTAGTTGAGGACGGGTAAATTTAGTGCTTTAGGTAGGTACTTTAGTTTTTAGTATGAGTTTAGTAGCTAACTAATATGTATTTCATTCAGTAAATTCATTCTAACATTTCAATCTATTCTTGATAGCCAAAAGAAGTAAATAAAAACTTTAATAACGTATTCATATAATTAACTCACTATTCGATTATTTCACTTGATGAATTGTTCAGTTATCTCACTGGCATGTGATATTTCGCACAAAATCTCACTTAATGAACTTCAACAAATAAAATCTAAATAAAACGCACACGGCTAGATCGCTTATTTTGTTTTTTTGTTATCATTAAATCATATCAGTAGCTGACAACTGATATGAATCCCGCTCGCATTAATCATCTATTGTGACGGTATATCTGAGGAGCGAACATTCAAGAGCACTTATTTAATTGTCAAGTGTTGAATGAGAGGCAATCTGCTCAGTGACATTATTCTTTTTATTATCACGGGCTTTGAACAAAAAGCTCGCCCGGCGCACTTAAATTTGGCCTTATATCTCAAGATCTCTCAACAGACAGTATGTTCTTCTCTTTCTAACACGTACAAATTAAGATTAGAGGGCTCTCTTTCGTCTCTGTCTCGCAGTCCCCTGGTGGAGTCTGAGTAGCTCCGCCCAGTGGTTTAGTGATTTGATGCTGCGTGAACTGATTCAATTGTTGTTAGAAGTGGTCCATTCCGAAAGGTGCCTTAACCGTTAAAGTTAAAGACGAAAATCGTCCGATAAAACGTTCCCGCTTACGACCTCTCCGAGGGGGAGGTTGTTTATCTCGAGTCGAGTTTTTGGGCGACGTGATGCGAATTCGGCTTGTATATCCGACAAACAAAGAACACATTCATCGATCCAAACGGTTTGCGCTACACTTGGCACCTAGGCTTGTTCGTTTTGGAGCCAACGGACCAATTTAAGCTTTGTACCAACGTTATTTATACGCTGCTTAGAAAGTTTCAGAAACATGTTTGGACGAGTTCTTATGGGAATTGTTTGAAGTTGGAGCGCCTTTATGGTAAAATAAAGTGTTTTTGCGTTTACATTACATCACGTAACGAATATGACAAAAAACGCTTTAGTTAAACATTACAGGAAGGCGTTCCTCGACAGACATTTTAATAAAACAAATATTGTTACAATTTACAAGAAATATTATAAAATAATGTCGCAGTTACAGTGTTTCTGGAGGTACTTACTTCTATTAAATACTCAGTAGTGTTGTAACAATTTTAATACCGTTTTATTCGCACACTGAATTTCTTGCAAGGTTTCTATATGCAATATCTAATTTATATTATCATATAAAAATATGTAGAGGCTTACGTTGAGCGAAGCAACTGTGTAACGGCCAGGTTTACAAAAATATTTATTGCATGAAGGAAACTATGCTCTTTGAAACTGAACTAATTATCCTAATTAGGAGTTCATTCTAAGACTAATAATTTATTTTCAATTAAAATATCTTGTGAGTCATATCAAAATCAAGTTTAGACATGTGGATTTAAATACACTTATTCATTCTAAATTGGCGCTCCATCTTAATTTTGCATCACGATTCCAATTCAGAGCGGTTAAATTATAAAGCCCGTATTAAAAGGACTCCGAGTTAGCCATTAAAATCGGGCCAAAACTGAAATGGCATTTGCCGTATGATGATTAGAGGCTAAATGATAAGCCAGGCGACCTAAGCGTCCTTGGTTGATTCCCGTGTCTCTGAAGGTATAATTTGGATGGGTTCGCTATAACCGATTAGGTAGCTTCTTGGTAGCTAAGAACGAAGCCCCGACATTATGCAGTTACAAGCGAATGGGTCACACGTCTTGTATTTTAATTTTTGTAAATTTAATTTAGTTAATCTCATTTTGAGTTTGATAACTTTTAATAGGAAAAAACAAACAATCATCTTGAAACCAAAAATTGGGTATTGTCTTTTGTATTGTATTGGCGAAGTATTGAAATGATTTAAGGTTTTCGGTTTACAGTGTCGGACAGCCCGGTATCTAAGAAGCAGGTGTCTCGATTCATTTTGGTCGGCATCCCGTCCAAGGTTCCTTTGAAATTGTAGCTTGTGTAGCTGGTCTGTCGATAATTGATAAATAAAATAAAATAAAATAGATTTATTATTGTTGCTTTTTGAAAAAGAATCTGCCTTTTACCGACTTTGGTTATTGAGTTTGACTGTTTATTTATAAATTATTTAGTATAGTCAGAATTCTAAGTAGTTCAAAACATAGTTTAATAAATTGTATAAAATACCTATGCCATAAAGTAGTGTTTATTTCTCCTTGTGTCAGTGGGAATAAGTATTCGACCGTAGGTAATAAGTGACTAAAACGGAAAACAAGGAAGAAAGATTACTTTCTTATTTAAATAGCAATCATCAAATGAATTTATATAAGGTATATGTTGCGATACAACACTCTGTGTATATGTAGCATATATATATATATATATATGTAAGTATATATCACGTATATGTATCACAAGATAATGGGTTTATAATGGGAATAAAATATTCCCAATATACCAGCTTTAATGTGCAATCGCAACAATAATAAGACTATTAAACATGTTTATAGTATTCGTTTTGTATTAATGAACAATTTTATTTAATCAATAGACTTTGAATGTTCGCAACTGGTTAGTGACTGTGAACGAATCGGTTTGTAAATTTATAAATGTTAAATTTTAATTCATGATTTTATAATGAAGCTCTACTACTTTATTCAATTACTATCTATGGTCGTATGTATATTGACTGTCATAGTAATTTGGGTGGATTGGGACAAAAACTTGGGTGGTGATTATCACCGAGTGTGCTTCGGTACGAAAAATATGGTCACATAATCGTTCGTATAGGTTTGAGAGCACCATTTATACGAACGATACGAATAAACGGCTACACCCTGTTATGTTAAGTAATTAGCGATTATTTGCTAAAGCGTTTAACTTTATGTTATTCATCGGCTCCAAAAAGGTAGCAACGGCAGCTAGTTGATCGTCAATAGAATTTATTAATTAACTAGCTATACCCGCCCGCTTCGCTGGGCAGTAGTTTCAGCAAAATTTAATTTTTCAATTTTTATTTTTCAATGCATTTTGATTAATAAGAAGTAACAATAATATACAAAATGTGAATAAAAATATCAAGAAAAATTATTATTATAAT
>DWPT01003487.1:0-14383 GCA_018251895.1 Agathymus mariae mariae | reverse complement strand
GTAGGCTAACGAAATCATATCCAAAATATTCTAAAATTGAATTTCATCATTCAATGTGTATTCTTAAATTACCAACAGCTGATTAATAATGTTGTAGTTGTATTCAATGTTTATATATCAATGGATATGAATAAACGGAAAAAAGAAATATATCAGTAGTACGGTGCAAGAAGTAGACTTAAGTCTCTGATATTGGAGGGATTCAATATTGCGTCATTTGGGCAGGGTTGTCAAATGATACAATTTAACAATTCGCTTATCCTCAATAATCTCGTCAGATTTTTGTTATATTTCCGGAGATATCTTTTGTTCTGTGTGCTTTTCTAAGTAAACATCCTTATTGATTGATCTCGATTGACTTAGACGTCTTCATTGGCCAACTTTACCAACACGTTAGGCTGTGATATTATTTTCTTATTCTGAAAAAACAACGAAATATCTAGACACTTCACGTTAAACCGGATCTTACAAACTTCGCCGTATCCATTATCGATTGTCGGGCCTTTCCTTAAGCCAGTAAATTATTCAAGTACCCGCTAATATATTAAATGATCATCTTTCTTCGTAGCCGATGTTATCTGTATGTTCTGTGGTTTATGTTTTCTCGATACAAATGCATGAAGAAAGTTGATACGATATCAGTTCTAATAGAGTATATATATATATGAGCTGTTAAAGAGTGTGAGTGTGTTTAAATACATACTAAAAATATGGCAAAACTCATATTTTGCCATATTTCTATCATTATATAATATAATATTTTATTAAGTCTATTAATGAAATTAGTGATATATAAAAAAATATAAGAAAAAGCTATATGAATTAACGAAACTACAGCGTAGTAAAAATATATACCATCATACATTGTGCTTGCAGATTGTTGCAAAATAAAGTAATACTAATTTAAAATAATTATTTGAAGTTCTTCATGTGAACTAAAGTATGGCTATTAAATATAACCTAAGCTTATTTGATGTGTAGGCAATTGCATTTACTAATTATGTAAAACAGCTGGTTCATTGTGCTCAAGAACTTTTCTGTAACTTATTGCGGTCTGTTTTTTATTCAACTTACTTATTCTATTCTTTTCTAAGCGATACATCCTTAGAGCGATATACAGTATTAGTCGACTCATTCATTTGTCGTTCCTATATTAAGTTTACTTCAAATTGATTTTTCAGTTGTTCTTTAGCTGGTTAAAAGGTAGTCAGTCACATTGATCCTTTCGGCGTACACGATATTTCCAAATTAAAAAAACAAATTATACGTCGTCACCTGATTATTTCATTTAATACACTTTAAAATTAAAAATGATTACAACTAATACATGTTTTTATAGCTAAAATATACCTATAATAACAGTAAAACGCTATTTTAAAGTTTTTTTTTTATAAATGTATTAGATGAAAAAACTCGATGGCACTCAAAATCTGTAATGTTAGATATTATTTATTAAGGTTATATTTATCTTAAGATGTTATAATTTAACACATGACTGTCTGTGTCCAGAATAAGATAAAATATAATACCAATTTATTGGATAGAAATGGGTTAAAATATGATTTTTTAACTAGCAGTAAGGTAAAGAAATATGTATATATGTTATTGAAATCGGCGAATATACAATTCTCTCATTCCGTTAAGTCTGCATGTAATAAATTTCAAGGTCTTTCGAATTAGTGCAAATAAATAGAGATTCACAATGTAATACTATGAAAATTACATATATGATTATTACTAATTTAGAAACTTGTTGGAAGCAACTTATTTATTTTATTACTTTTCAAGTTTATTAGTAGCTGGTTATGCATGTTAAGGGAATCTAATAGATGATATTTGGATAATACCATAAAATACAATCATAATATGAATCCCATATTCTTATATTAAAACGCCTTCAAATAGGGAGAAGGTTCTTAATTACTTTGTATTTTTATATATTTGTTACCTGAGAACTTTTTACTAACCGATTTAGATTTTTTTTTTGTTTGAGTGTGTATACTTTTTGTTTGATTCCATTACAATTTGAAAACACACACCACAAACACACCAGAAAGGGTGAAAAATAAGAGATGAAACCAAGAAATTCAAATTTTCAAATTTTGCGTTGACGTTTCCCAGGAACAAGAAAGCACAAGAAAATATGATCTTTCGTCATGTCAATATATTAAGTTGCTTTAAATGTTATTTATACTCGAATAATAAAAAAAAACTCCTCTAAGAGAAAACATTGTTACATTAAAGCAAATACATGAAGTTGAGTATGAAACACGTAAACATAGCACATTGCAAGTGCATGCGACTCACCGTCTAGGAAACTTCCACCAACTTTAAACTATTTCCACTCTACTTACGAGTACTAGGTATAAATCTTAAGCTTTTAAAGTTTAACCCAGCTCTCAACCGTTACAGTTGCGATTTTACGACCGCTCCTCTTTCACGATAAATCCTAAATAGCTGCATAGTAATACTTTGTATCTAAATTTAGCCTAGATAACGATTCGAATCATCCAAGAAATGTCAACAACAATTGTTGACTATTTAAGTACATGGCAAATATATTACAGGAAGCGTCTACGTAAATAGATAAACGAAGTCCACTTTAGCAGTATTACATCATTCTTGCATACTTTTATAATAGGATTATCTTTTGACTTGACAATTGTTTTATTTCTTTATTAATATTGCTGGCACCGCTTGTCAGTATTTTTGATATGGAGACGAAATTGTTTATACAATTTACTCGTAAAATACACAATAGTGATGTTCCCTTTATAGTTATATTGCTGGTATTCTTATATTTAATACAACCTGTGAAGCATTCTGTAGCTATCTTATTATATACTTTGATCACCAAATAAGTCAATAATACCTTTATTTATTACTTATTATGTCCGTATTTATAAAGAAAAACACCGTGTGGGATGGAACAGATGACAGTTTATAAATTTTACTACTTGTACATAGGTCACACTAAAGTTTCCAGAACTGGCCACTTATATAAACATTTTTTTTTAATTATTATTTAAAAATGGAACTCTTTGGCCATAGAATACAAGTTGTTTCATCAGATTGTCAATTGTTTTCTCAGTGTGGTGTAATTTTAAAAATTGCATGACTACAATAAAATGGATTTAACTCGGGAAAATTTTCGTTGCATGATTTTTTACGATTTTAAGTGTAATTGGACAGCTCAGCAGAGCCTCGTTCGGCTTCAGTCTGCTCTTGGCGAAGATGCAAAATGCAAGGCAACTATTTATAGCTGGTTTGCAGAATTCAAACGCGGTCGTGTCAATTTCCATGATGACATAGTGAAGGTCGTCCGTGCACCGCTGTGAACCACAAAAACGTTGATAGTGTGCGCCGTATGATCGAAATAGACAGGCATGTGACCTACCATGAGATCCGGACATCTTTCGACATTATAATGAGTCAAATACAGTCAATCTACAGCGACATCTGGGTGTGAGAAATCTGTGTTGTCGATGGATCCCACACAATTTGACTGATGCTCAAAAAACGTACCGCATCACTTGGTGCCATGCTATACTTGCCAGAAACAACGAAGGGGCTTCAAATTTAACAGGTGATGAAACATGGATTTATAGCTACGATCCCAAAACAAAGCAGCAATCCAGTATATGGGGCTTTTGAGATGAGCCGAAACCAACCAAAGTGGCGCGCGTGAAAAGTGCCTCAAAGCAGATGATTGCTTCTTTTTTTAATGAAACTGGACGCGTGGCGACTGTTACTTTAGAAAATCGTCGTATCGTGAATAGTGACTGGTATACGACCACTTGCTTACCGGAAATTATTGACAGAAAATAAGAAACGGTAAGCGCCGTATCATTTTGCACCACGATAATGCATGTTCCCACACGGCCAGACAGACAAATGAGTTTTTGAAGGCGAAAAACGTACGACTTCTGAGTCAACCAGTATACAGTCCTAACCTGGCACCGTATGACTTTATTCTGTTCTCAAAAATCAAGAACCAATTATGCGATCAACGGTTTCCATCACCAGAAGAGGCTATCGAAGAGTTTGAAAAACATGTATCTGACGTCACCACAGAGGAGTAGCACAAATGTTTTCGGAATTGGGTCAATCGTGTGAAAAAGTGCATTGACGCATAGGAAGAATATTTTGAGAAACAATAAATTAATTTTTCACCATTAAAAATATTTTTTAATTATTGATTCCGGAAACTTTTAGTGCGCCCCAAGTATGTAAGCAATTTTAACTTTATTATCTGCTTCAGCTGGCCACAAAATAAAAAATGTATAACTGGTTTAATAACAGGCGTTCACTTACACGTAACTGGTTTATCATCATCACAAGCCTCAGTTATGAGCCTCTGTTGGGCTTGTGTCTGTTATAAAGAAGCGTATAGGCCATACGAAGTGGCCAAGTGAAGACTTCAAGCACCGTTGAAAATATTATGAAGAATTTTCAGGTATTCAGGTTCTCTTACAATTCTTTCTTTTCATTTTCCACGAATTATTTTTATTTGTACGAAATTCAGGTGGTATCACAGAACTTACTAATCTTGTCTGAGACTTTCCTAGGTATTCCTTTATGATGCTATAATTTCTCTACTTTCATATTTTATCGCAAAAACCATCAGAAAAAATCTATTGAAATACGGTGATTGCGAACGTGACAGGCGTATTTGGTACATAAATCTTACGTTACTGGAAACATATTAGTTTTATCAAAATGTACACGATTTATTACACGAAAACATTTTTTTTCCTTTACAGTGTCTTAGCACTTTAGCGTCAATTTTTTTATTACTGTTTTATTTTGTTTTCCATTGCCTTAAGCCACAGTTTTCAATTGATACTAAATAAAAATATATATAGATAAATAGAGCCTTCAATCCCTGATCGTTGTACCTTAACTTAAATATTATAATAATGAATGCTGTATATAAAATAATTTGTCAGTAACTAGTTTGTCAGGTTGTCCCGACTCCCATAGAAAGGACTGCACTTTCCTGTCGCGAGCTAATATTCTCCATCCCGTAGGTAAATCATTTTTCCATCTCTGTTTGAAGTTCTCAGTCTTTTTTTTCGTGTTTCTAGGGTACCGTTCAATGACGTTTTTCGTTGATTTTTCTCGTCTTTAGTCTTCATAAAATGTTGCGGTTCAGTTTTCCATTTAAGTTTTTTAATTGTTTGAAAAACACCACTTACTTTTGTTGTTTTCCTTAATCTTGAATGGTCCACTAACAGTAATGGATGGTTGGTAATTTGTAAGTTTTTGTTCCGTAACCGTAAACCGTAAAAGTGTCGACTTATGAAAAAATATTCGCCATCATATATTCATATGTTAATCTTTTATATGCAGCCAATTAAAAAACCGCAAACGATATGCCACAAACCATCATAGCCTATATTGTTAACAAACGTAACATTATGTTTTGTCGAATGTTAATCCGGATATCATAATAACTAACTATTTTGGGGCTTCATATTTAATCAACACGACCAAACGTAATTATTTTACATAATTTACATAAATGGTATTGAAAATTAATTGAATTAATTTTGTGAAAGTTCTAGTAATTGTTATAATTTGTTATAAAATCATTTTGTGTTCCCAAATCTACCCGAATTTAGGTCGCATGCGGGTAGACGGCACTTCAACAGTCATTTGCGAGAGGGCGTTCTTGTGAAGCAAATAAAGCTATTCACTTACCCCGGCAGGCGGGCGCAATAAAATGTAAATAGATACAGAAGTGTTAAAGGAGCTGCGGTAAAAGTTTTGCTCACGCGAATGGCGAAACTTACCACTCGATGGCATCCTTTGGCTTCTGTAGCGGGCGCAAGTTAAGAGAGACAAAAAATAATAATGTAGATATTTAAAAATATTGTTGGCTTTGGATCTTGTTAGTTAATAGTATTGGGATTGGGTGTTTGGAGGACTTATCACAATTTCTGTGAATTTCGTTAGAATATAAATTATTTACGTTCACAAACAGAAACTACACCGGAGGCGATTGTTACATGGTGTTTTTTCAGACGCTTTTTTAAATTATTTAAGTCTGATCGTGCTATGCTTGCCAAACAAAAGATTTCATATGAATTCCGACCATAGCAAACGTTTAAGTTTCAGATAATTGTTTGATAATAGTTGTTCTTGAGTATTCACATAGTTTAATAATTTAATTAAACCGTTATTAAACCTTAAAAGTAACATATATGCATACAACCTTAAGCGATTTAGCTCCTTAATTATCCATGTTTGTTATTTCTGAGTAATCTGTGCTTGCTCTTTTGCCCAAGACGTTAATGAATAGACGTGTCATTATTGTAATACATAACGGCCCGTCCTGACCTCAATCGGGATCAACAATTAATTATACTTGATATACTTGTTCTTCCGGAATAATATACCTTTCAAATGGTAAAAGAATTTTTAGAATAAATGATGTGGTTCCACAGATAACTTTCCGTACATACACAAACACAAAATTCGCACTCTCTCTTAAACTATTAGTATAGATGAATGGTCAGTAGAAGAAAGTAATCTGTGTTCCATCGTTATAAATAATTCTAAAGCGGAAGAAAAAACATAGTTGACATTCCATGTTTTAATAATACCATAACCAGTCAAATTCCGCGCACCATCTTGTGTTCTAGCAAATTGATACCACGTGTCGACGAACCAGGGGGCACTTCAACGGACGTTGATTCTTATATCTTTCTTCAGTACCAGCAATTTAGGTGACTTCAGTGGTCATATCAGAATCATCATTACTGGATGGTACGAATCGGCCATGATAAGTTACGGATTAACAGTCATTGAACTCAAGGACTTATAAACACAAATTACACACATCCAAAAGTAGCTTTTATGTTCTTCTACGTGTACCTATTTTCATTATAAAAATACATTCCTATTTTATGTAATGTTTACATTTATAAATAAAAAAGAAAAAAGCGGTCGTATTAAATTTATCCATGCATCTAAAATAAATGGTGCCCATTTCGTTAATGAAATTTGCCGCAATTTGTTCAGTGAGAAATAAGTATTGAGGTTATATTGAGGCGAGATTATGAGAATACATTAATAAACATTTACTTCATAATTCCAGTGGGCTTGGAAACTCTTCGGAAATGATTTATTACGTCAAGCGTGCCAGTATCAGGGATAAGACGGCAAGCTTCAGTGTATAGTCTGACATTTTGACAGTTTTTTATATCTTATTATTAATATAAATTATCATATATACTATTTTGAATCGAATTTTATTGATCCATTTTAAAGAGTGTGGCCTTATTATATATCAGTTGATTTTAGCACCGTGGGCAAACATAAATGTCTATGAGTAATTATTGTTTGCTTTACATATGTATATTACATTGAAAACTTTTTGAATGATAGGTTTTTAAAAAAGTTACAAATCTCGGCAAACAGCATATTTTTTTTAGCTTTGAACTGAAGTTATAGTAAAAGCACTTTATACACCAGACTTGAATACCGTATGAATGTTGATGATGAACGGATGATGGACGGATGCAACAACACAAACAATTAGTATAACTTTATTTTATTTGCGTAAAAATGTCTGAGTGCTACACGTGATAGAGTTAAAATATCGTATTTGCTATAACATATTTTCAACTATTTGAATTCTGCAGGTGAAGGTACCTGTGTTGCGGTGCCAGCGAGAGCAAGAATAGGTTGTTACATTTAACTCCTCGTTTGCAACTTTGTACAGCGATGCCTTTGAATGTGAAGACTTGTGAACATAATTACTTACACGTGCGTAATATATTTTAACTTTAATTTTCTTGTATCGTCGTGCGATGCCCATGAGAAAAGCATGATGAAATCGTGTAAATATGAATTTCATTTTGTACTGTACTTGAAACGTCGTGGTTTATCTGCTTGGTACTGAACCCAGCTATCTCCGACCATTCGTCATTCGCCATAACCTCGTACTTTGTTCAGCAGGTTGCACCTCTAATAGGGGAGCTCGACTCAGTTGAGGTATGGTAACGTAGGCAAGTATTACATGATACAGTAGCGACAGAATGTATGGTAAGTATATAGGTACATATACTTGTATTAAATGTATTGAGGTTGATGTTTCATAAAAATAAACATATCTAGAGGTATATTAGGTGCAAAGACTGTTGGTAACATAATAAAAAAGAATATTGAAACGTATGTCTGGTATTGTTAACAGTTTACATTGATGCCTGTATACTTGTCAGAAAACACAGGAAAGTGTTTCAAATCACCCGTCCGTACGGGTGCATACGATCTCTGTGCAATTCGAATATTCGAACAAGAACGTTAGACAGATCGTCAATTAACAAGTGGGAAATATGTAATTGATGTCTTTATACGTGTGTGTACATATTTTTGTGGTGTGTAATAAGTAAGGTATAAATATTGGATCACTAATGAAGCGTGTAGCACAATAAGTAATGAGGAAATACCACGACTGTCGTATAATGGGATTACCTTAATTGCTCAAACATCCATACAAACCCTTGGGCGCGGTGGCTATCTTAGAAGGTAGCAAGTAAACTCTTGTCGGAAGTCTGGGTACCTAAGTACACAAGATATTCTATAACCCCTTAGCAATCGTTGAGTTCGTGCCAAGTTACCTGAGTTGTGTTGTTGCCATATCGCTTTAATTTCTCATTATTTCCTCTTACCGCAGCAACTTTTATGTTTTTTCATATTCGGAAGGTATCATATATTTGGAAGGTATTTATGCAATTCGATTTCGTCTTTTTACCAGGCAACATTAGCAATGAGTGTTCATAATTTTGTAGAATCATAACTGCCTCTTATAATGTTAAACTAGACGTTAGTTACATTTGCTGAAATAAAAATATTTTATATTTATAATCGTAATGAATTTGACACACTTGTCAACAAGTATAAAAAATGTCAAATATATGATATATTAAAAATAAAAGTATGTGTTCAAGCGCAGGAAGCAAATGAGACATAACAGGCACTTATGATCCTAGAGCAAACATTTATCTGTTACAAATGTCTGACCTACTACTACAGTCACTACTAGGGTAAAATACGTTTCTAACACAATCAGCCGTATGTAAATTCAACTAACGACAGGATTTCTAAGGTTTTTGAACTGCGGTCTTGACGCTGCGCTGCAAGTTCCTTGTCGTTTTAAACTTCGTAGTTCATGCATTTTATCGGATGTACCTAAACTTTTATTAGCGTATTATTTTGCAAAACTATAGCTCTCATGTGTGTTCATTCTACATTAGCGTTCTCTGCCCCTGGACTCGGGCGTTTTCCCGATCGTATTTAGTTATAAGTATAAAATACATAATGTAATCTTGTCGGAAATATTGAACAGTTAAATGAAGTGAGAAGGATACTGACTACACGTACACAATGCAAACAAAAACAAGGAAAAAAATGTGACTAAACACGGAACAAAACAGAAACAGACAGGGATAAATAACAAATTTGTTTTACAATATTTATTCATTTTTGCGTCTTAG
The DNA here is from genome assembly GCA_018251895.1 of Agathymus mariae mariae. Classification (NCBI taxonomy): domain Eukaryota; kingdom Metazoa; phylum Arthropoda; class Insecta; order Lepidoptera; family Hesperiidae; genus Agathymus; species Agathymus mariae. The sequence continues at coordinate 4,880 of DWPT01003487.1, read as the reverse complement.
AAATATGTTTCATAAAACTGTTTTGAATGAATGTAGCTTTACGTACTTAAGGCGAGAAAAGATGGCGTAGAATCATAAAAAAGATTAACTCCCTAAGGAGGAAGACTTTATATCTGGAGGCACGCTTTGAATTGAGAAGCATGCATCCATAATGATGTGTAGACTAGTGTTTTGCTTTGACGTTCGATACTGAAATGAAATATAATAACATGGATCAAAATACTATTTCTATTCACAATCTCAGCGTTATCGCCATAAGAGGTCACGTAGCCAACAGAACTGAAGAATAAAATAAGAAGTCTGTTGAAGGTATTGACACGCATATATTTTTATCTATTATTTTATATATCATTATGTATTATATATTTGACATAAAAATGCTATCATTTAGTTATAAAATGGATTAAAACGATTGACTTTGTTATAAGTATTATGAGTTATTTATAGTTAAATGAGTCAATAATAACAACACATTAATGCTACATCGTGGGATTGTAGTCAAGTATTCATTTGATATGTTAAAAATAATCGAAGTTTTACAAAGACCATTAAATAAAGATCAGAAATGCACGGTTAACGCGAGGATTTTTAAAACAATGTGAATAAAAATAGAACGTTACGCTTAAATTTATTCCCATTCCTTAAATCCATTGAAACCGCTTTAAAATGTTCCAGCGCTCGCTCTTCAAACCTGCCGGAGCGCGTTGTCATCAGGACGACGCTTTTTAATGTACTGTCCAATGTTTGCTTTGTTTGCTATAGTCACAACTTGGTTTTGTTTAGACACATTTGTATAATTTTGTTCGGACTTCAATGTTGCATTATTATTCCTATTGAGAGATATCGTTTTTTACTTTCTAGAGTGAATCGCATGATAATCCTTTTCATCCGTTTTAATTTGTTTAGCTACTACGTATTAGCACACAGGATACCGTAAGGCACTGTTCACCAGGGTCTCTACTCATAGATGACTTGGTTACGTTACTCAGTAGGTTTTGCTCAAGGAAAGTCATCGATTACACATTTTTAGGTACTTAATTTGTACTACCTTAAATACATTTATTTATTACCTTTTCATCAATATTCCGCATTGTTATTCCTAACATTGTCATCTGTGTCTGATAATAAAAGCTTAGACATTCAGGATTTGGAGAGGGAATTTTAAAACGATATGTTTAAAAATGGAACGTTTAAATTTATTCTTACTCCTTAAATCCGTAGAAAACGGTTTAAATTGTTCCGGAGCTCGCTCTTTAAACCTGCATCAGCAGGATGACGCTTTTTTAATGTAGTGTCCAGTTTTCTTTGTTTAAATTTTGTTATGTTTTTCACAATCGTGGACCCCTTATACGTATTTGAGACCATCTTCACTAAGGTATAAACGAATGTAAAAACATTGTTTTTAGATTTACTACGATTATTGTAACTAGTTCACTGTGAATCTGGAATGTCTTTTGTAAAATGTATAGTGTATAGGCGCTTTTACTTCGTACAATTACTAGACTAAGTCGTGACGACCAAATGCATAGTGTCTGTTGGTTACGCTATGGCTGTCATGTGGTAGGTATCGTCTAAAATATTGATATGCACTGCAAATTGTAGTCTGTAAGAATAACGCCGTTAGTTCTAGTCACGTAGCTGACGTTGAGATATGGTGTAGTTTTGTCATGTTATGTATATAAGTATAATTCTAATAACACTTTTTTGCAACACAAATATTGTTATATATTTCAATTATTTTACAATCCAGTTTATGCCAGCCATTTTAAGCTGGTTGTTATAGTTGTTGACTTTTTATTTTATATTACAAATAGCCGACAAACAAGCAGACGAGCCACCTGATGGTAAGTGGTCACCGTCGCCCATGGAGACCAAAGGTATTGCTGATGCGTTGTTGGCCAGGAAATTAGAAGAAGGTACGAAAGAAAGTACTATTGACGTTTACAGAATATACGTAAAGCTATTTTCCAATTACTATAATGAGTCGTTAAATAATTGAAGAATACGTATTAATTATGATATTTTATTCTTTCGAAACCATAACTGGACGTGGTCAAGTATGAATGTGGATACTTCTAAGCAAACAATTCCAAGCCACATTTCAAGCGGCCTTAATGTGCAAGTTATCAGAAATTAGCCTTGAAAGGTTTGTAGGATAATAAATATACATTAACGTAATATGACTCATCAATTCCTCCGAAAATCACATTGTATGCACATCAGACAATTGAACTGAATGTTGAGCAGTACTCGTCTTAGCCTTTGATACATTTAAAACGGGCGCGTTCGACTGCACTTTTGGCAAAAAGGGAGCTTTAAATTTTTGTGACGTTTGCAAGCTTATTTGCATCAGTTCATGGGATTTAATTTGTGATGATTTAAGAGGTGTACTTTGACTTGTTATTCGTCGTGGAAATTGAGGAAAAAGAAAATAGTATGGCCGTTAGCTTAAGATTTAAATGAAAGCGAGCGACAATAAATATAACTACGATCTTGATCGTACAACCTAATTAATTACTGTATTTTGTGTACACAGTCTACTACCATCTAGGCATACCGCTCTCCAATCACAGGTCTGCTGCAGCAGTTCCTTTGTACCGTCCTTACTTGATGTCTTATCTGTACAATATTTCTATGTGTGCATGAATTATTAAATAAAATAAATAAATAAACTATAACGATTAATTACCACATTAACTACGAATTTCGTCGGTAATTGGAAGTATAAAAAAAAAATAATACCGAAAAAGGCTAAATAGTTTCAATAATGAAAATTAACGAAACATTTTTGCCTACTTCTATAATCTACAACAATCAAATACCCGCAAAATTTTACCAAATAGATTGACTTTAATCACCTCATAAAACAAACAGTTTATCTCTTTGTCTGAAATCTATAACCATATATTCACACGGCTTTTAACGATAGATGAAAACAATGAAAAATATTTAGATGTTGTATATAGAGTAAAAAATTATGATTGTATAGGGTGTAATAAAAGTAAACATCATGTTCGCATAACGGTTAGCACTGATAAAAACACCGCATACAATTAAAAAGACACATCAAGTCAAGTTTTAGAGACGTGTATGCCAAGGTTTATTAATCACTCACTGTAATTAAAAAGAAAGTTTACGATATAACACTGTAGCGGTCGCATGCTGTAAATCCATTAAAAATACGAGCTGCAATGCGCTTAACTTGTGTGCGCTCGACAATTTACCGACACAATTATAGTAAGCGGGTGCGAATGATAATGTGTAGGCAAATGAGCTATTGTTGAGCTAAACGTAGCACTTTTTTTAAATACTGATTACACCTTAACAGCAAAGACACAATTTGTCTTAATAAGGAAAATATTACTCACATTTCTTGATACTACTAGAAGTAAGATGGTATGCTTGTCAGTTATTAGGTCATATAGAAATGATTAATATATATTAGGAATAAGTACTGTTAAGTGGAATCACGTTCATAATACGACTATTACTCTGATATACATAGTTAAACATAAAATGTTAAAGCGTGCATCATAAAAATATTGATTATAAGGTTCTCATAAGAGACGGTATCATATCAAAAATTTAATGATTTTGTACTAATTCCTTGCTAAAGCTAGAAATTTACTAATATGACGAGACGTGGCGTGTACTCAAAACAGAATATGGATTTCACACAGTATGGTTAGAGAGACTGGAACGTGGAGCATCGTGTCATGTTTTGTCGTCGTTCTTCTTAACACACACTATTCTTTTCGCGATTGTACATTTTTTAATCTAAAATTGATTCATTTTGAGATGTCTTGAACGGAACAACTTGAAGAACTATTTTAACAAAATGCTTTAGATGTAATTAAACTCTCTTTACAATAATAATGGCAGTAGCATAGCTCATGCCTGTGCTCTGTGCTGTTCATTATTTAATATGAAATGTATGTATACGAATATATTCACATGTTTGAATCTGCATTTTCTTTTAGGAACACTCGTCAAATTTGAATATGAATAAATGCATCAAAGAGAATCTACTGCTCTACAACGTTGCAACAGTTCTCTGAGAAATTATTTTGTAGGTTACATTTCTGTTACGTTTCAATATATATTAGTAGAAAAACTTAAGTGTAAGCATTAATTCCTGTTAATTAATCATTATACTATTAATTATTAATTCATTATTATATAATTAACCAATATTTTTTTGACTTCTCTGTAATGTCAATGGGGTGTCAAGCTTACCAGTCCTCACTTGGCGGATAGTTTTTAATATACAGATTTTCAATTTAATAAGAATATATGTATTTAATTTCTGTGTACTGTTAACTTTATTTATCGACAAATTTTATGGGTTTCGCGTTCCACAGTGAATTTTCATTAAATCCAAATAAGATCTCAAGCGCCTATTTACTGGAATCCTTGTTTTCGGGGTCAGTGATTTCGGAGATAGGGTAATAAGGCGATGTCGCTGTGACGCTGATTAAATAAGTGTGCTTTTGGGAATAGCTTTAGAAATAGTTTTGAGTTTAAAGGACACTGGGAAATGTTCTTCTGCTGCGTTATACTGAAAAGTTACAAATGATTGTTTATGGTTCGGTTTGTTAGAGGTCGCTGGGCTCTGTACCACTTACTTTGATTCTGATGTAATTCGTGTATTGTGGTAAAAATGTTAACTGCTTTTTTTAACACTTTAGAATTAACCATGATATGATGGTTATGTGTTTCGATAGCAGTGTCGAAAAATCTATAAAAAGTGGGCATTTCTTGTTTTCCCCCCAGTAATATCATTAGTCCGTAACACTAATGATATTTGTTTGTTTGTTTAATCTTTATTGTAAATTCAAAAAAAATGAATGTTACAATGGGCGGACTTAATGCCTTGAGGC
>DWPT01003486.1:0-14384 GCA_018251895.1 Agathymus mariae mariae | reverse complement strand
TATTTCAATAGTTATTGAAGGTAATAAATAAATTAATGATAAGTACTCTAAAATATAAAATAAAAATAATGAATTTTCAAGGGACAAAATAATTTTAAAAAATTCTAAAAATGTGTTTTGATATAATGTTACTTTAAATATATGAATAAGTACTAGAAAAAAAATAGCAGAGCGTGGTTTCGATCCACGGACCTCTGGGTTATGGGCCCAGCACGCTTCCACTGCGCCACTCTGCTCTTAAATTAATAAGTTGAAATTAAAAGATAGATTTTTTATATCTAATTTTGTATTAAAACTAATATTATTGCTACTTTATTTTATTTATTTATTCATTTAACTATTCATGTACACACATACTTAACAAAGAATAACATTAATGATTTTTAAAAAGGTACATAGGTACTAAGGTCTATTAAATAATTTTAATTTCATCAAAAATAATAGACAAAATTGAACCGTAGCAAAATACTCAACAAATTATTAACACTATTAATTTGTTCTTTGAATTTGAGGACTTTTGTCAAAATAACTGTGAGATCAGTTTTTAACACGGTAAATCATTCAATAAAAATGTTTACGCACTCAAATTTAAGTTAGTTCAATGATTTAATTATTTAGAATTGAGTTGGACTGGGATTACGTGACGGAAATAATGTATAATAATAACAATGTTAAATAATTATAATAAAATAATTAGATCTTAGGTTGGTTTACTCTCACCGCTTTGTCTATATTAATATTTCTATATAAATAACTGACAGAGCGACACTGTAAGCGTAGTAAGTAGGTAGGTGAGTAGGTAGGTGGTAATAAAATAAAAAGCTGGGTCACTGTAGCGGGCGGGCGTTGACGTGCTTATTAACGGAGAAAATTGAAAATTGACTTCGGTGGATGATTGGCAAGGGAGTATTAGCTGGTGTTGGCTCGATGCAATTTTCCCGCGGCTTTGTTTGCGTTTCAAAAAGAAAACACTTGCATGACGTTGATCCATCATTTTCGCGCGCTTGTAACAGCATAGGTATAGGGACACGTAAGAAGGTATTGTTGTATTTTGTATGTATGTACACATACGTACCGCTACGTGCGTGATGTGCTCATTCCGTCGTATAATAACATTTTGTAACGCGTAATAAAATAAAAAGCTTTTTAGAATAGTATTAAACCCATTTCAAAAAGAAAAACTACAAAATGTTACTCACATGCGAAAATCAATTTAAATGAAATATAATTACATGCATTACACACTGACATGTTTGAAGACGGTGCCGGGCGTAACATGCAACGATACTGAGCAATTTAAACATGTTAATGAATAACGGAATAATATACCAATACTAATAATATATAGTATTATATGGCGATATTGAATTTAGCGTATCTACCAACTGTTTATTTGGCGCAGAAACGATTTCAAATGTTTAATTGTGTAGTGCATGTCACAATATTATTTAGTACGACTTTGTAGTATCAGTCTGTTTTCATGCATGTCGAATATTAGAAATATGTAGGTAATACTTCGTTTATTGCATATAAAAATCTCTTTGGAATAATTGTAGTATCTGTATTAGTAGGCAATACCTTACCGCGACTATGTTACATTCAAATATTTCATTGGGTGTGTAGATACATATGTATCGTATAAACTTATTTAGATAGATATCGTCGTTCGGCGATCCTACCGCGGACCTCTTGTATAATTATATGTAATTGTTTAAAACTAATTGCTAACTTCTCCAAAAGTAATGGAGAATTCGATTCAAATTAAAATTATTATCTATTATACACCTACGTCCTTGTAAATTCTTAAAACTGCACTGAACATGGACAAATATATTTTAGAAACAGTTATAGATGCAGGGACGGGAAGTTCTTGCGTTGTATCGACAAACTAAGTTCGATTGATGTCATTACCGCCGACTCCTTACTATGCCAGATGCCTACATACGTACGCGGTGACAATCGTGAAACTTTATCGTGTTCAAAAACATGTTTCGTTTTATACTCCTGCTTGTAGATACGTACAATACAAAGGAAACTGAAAATGTAGCGTTCGATTGCTGGAGCGGCTCACGTGCGAGTTCGACGGCAGCGCCCCTGGCGGCGGCGCGGCGCGGTGCCGCGCGGACCCAGCTGCGTCCTATCTCCGTATTACACCTTTATTATTGTCGCGATATTTCCAATATTTTCACCATCTCATTACTCGACGCGTTGACGGCGCTAATCCGTCGGGAGACGCGCCTTAATGGAGGTGATCATGTGTCCTAACGCGTAACGTATTGAAACATGACGTATTGTCTCCACCTCTGGGATTTGTGTCTGAATAAGCAAAAAAAAAATTCAGCAGACGAAGTGTTATCTCGCAATAATTTGTGGAACGACAGCCCAGTGATAAATCAAGGCGACTGAGAAGAAATGCCAATAAATATTGCGCCGAAATCCAATAATTACGACCCAATGAGCCGGCCGACCACAAATCAACACGGACGGACGCGCATACTAATGTCTTATCCTAACATCAGATTAAAAACATCAATACTTGTCAATAGAGGTCGCCTCCCACGTAATTATACCAAAGAATATCCCGGGGAGGCCGAGAGACCGACCGAAAAGGATTAACGTATATCAAGTCGGTTATAATTGAAGGAATCGATTAAATGAAGAGTATTAATTGTTGATGCGCCTGCGCCGATGCCGATGCGATCGCGGATGGCCGATGTAATGTAATATGCGAGTCACGTGGAGCCGGTACGTGCATTCGACATATTTGTCCAATGATTAGTGTGCAATCTATTTCCCCGTTGACTTGTCTGAGAAAGTTAGGATTGCAGTGAGTTCCTCTTACGACTCGGCGAGTTGAAAAAGGAAAACTTGAAAAAGAAAAAGGAGTTAAAAAACGCGATAATGTACCTTAAATAGTTTTGAATTCTTTGTTTTTTCATTTTTGACTTGATTGTTGACTGATGAAGGTAGATAACTTTTTAAGGTCAGCCAGGTGCGGATGCTGAAAACAATGCAGAACGAAATCGGTTACCGGTCTCCGCACATGTGATGTGACTATCTGTGCGTCAATAACTTTTAATTCGTAGCGTTTAGCAAAACACCGTTCGCGATTAACACGGATAATTCGCAATTTAAAAACCGAACAAACAAATGTATGTAAATTGCACAACTCCATGTAAAAGCCGACGATAACCTCGACAAGGTGAGATGGGCTCGCTCCGGTTCAAAATCGACTTTACTTCCCGAGCATTGGGTACGGAGGGGTGTATCGACATTGTCGGGGCAAAGTGAACTCGAAACAAGCACGTTCAGAAACTGCTTACACGAATTAGCGCATCAAAACGGGCGCAGGGGGCGAAATTAGAAAACTCTGCCTCCTCGCCAGCAACATGCCCCTCCCCTCCGCCCCCGCCGCGGTCGTTCCGCACGTCATAAACTGACAATTTACGATAACGCCGGGATTAGCCTGTTTGTCTGTTATGCATTCGAGTAGGAACGGAGTAGCGGAGGGTACTGTGCGGAATTGTTTGGCATTTGCATTCGCAGCCGATCGCCAGATTGATCAGTTCCATCGCCGCGCTGCCAAAGTGAGAATTACGGTCACTCTCTCGCGGGTGAAACACCTTTAGCAACATGTTACTGTACAAGTTATCAATGTACATATATGGGATGACAGTGAAGACTTTTCGTTACACCTCGGGTGACACTTCATAGTATCGAGACGATACGTGACTCGATAACTCAATGGACGTCAAGGAATTGCAGGAATCTAATTCTACGGCCACGAAACACTTACTAGATATCTACAGATACAAAGCAGTTGATACGTTACCACCGGTCACTTCACGCGTAAATGAAATTTCCTTTTTTCAAGTTTATAATTCAGAAATCGGAACCAAACAAATATATATTAAATAATTTAATGAAGAATAAGTTAAAGTTCCTTTATCATTTATCTAAATGGCCTTAGTATGAGTTAAAGTTGATATATATTTTTCAACAGTGCTCCGAAATAAAACACATCCTTGAAATGAAATGTCACAATTTTATCGTAAAATTTAACACCAGCCGTGTTAAAGCTCCGGTACATGTAGAGTCATTAAGCTAACACGACGGCCATGCTTCATACGCTACCCTATAAAAATTAACTCCGGCCACCCCTTCCGGGGCTCTCGCAAGTTACGAGTTCTCTATGTTAGATAAAAGTCTACAACTAGAGCTGAGGAGGTAACAGTTAGGGGAATATCATTGATGGCATTCTGAAATCTAAATATAATATATGCATTCTAAATATAAAGAGGTTTTACTGGTGTTCCGGTAAAACTGGTTGAATATTTGTAATGTATATTTTACGATATATAGTATATATATTTTATAAAGTAAAAAATATTTACAATTTTACAGTTGTTACCGAGTATGCAATACCCTGTTGTCATCAATCGTAGCACTTCATTATCATCGCTGCGTTAGAATTGTCCGTCAGGTGGAAAAAGGTTTACCAGACGTTCAGTACTGTGTTTAAAAAATACCTACACGATTAAAATAATTTGAATTTGATGCCCTCCGATTCGAGCGTGCTAAACAAACACTAGACGTCATCAACGAGCCGACGTGCAAATATTGGTACGTAAGTTCACACTATTCATTGCATCTTCATGTCAATGAATCTCGTTCCCTAATGTTGGTTCCGCCCGCCCGCGGCCGACATATATGTGTTGGGTACATATAATTTTCCATTCAGTTTATAAACTGTAAAATAACTCGTAAAATTCCTCTCTAAGTTTCAGAACATCAGAGGACTCCACGTGGAGTCATTAAGCGGCACAGGGCGCCCGTGTATCACATGTGACCCATAAAAATTAACTATGACCACCCCCTTTCCGGGTGACGCTCGAGTTTCGTGTGTTCTCTCGATGTTTCATTGGATATCGGTCATTATTTCTGCGTTAGAAGATAATCGACACCTCCACCGAAACAAAGTCAGACAAACGAGTTTCGGCGCAAACGAAGCAAGTTTGCAATGCAAACCCAATACTTGCAAAATGCTTTATTTTGTGAAAATGTCAAATGATCATTATATATACTTTACGGATACGAGTGTACTCGTACACGATGAACGAAATTTAAATTATTTTTAATATGTGTGCGATTTACGATAAATGTTTATTTAACAGGTGCTACTACGCAGTTCCATTCTGGACAGTTTCTTACAATGAACGGAACTAATAGTGAAATACATCCAAGGTACCAAGGTAGGTCGGCCGTGCGAGGTGTTATCGCTGTAAGAAGGTCAGAGACAACTCGTGGAGAAATGTTACTTCCGGCCGGACCACAGGGCACGCATCGGCGCCGTGGTCACGTTTTAGTTTGATTAAATTATGGAGCCAGCACATAACAATCGGACCGCAAGCCCGTTTCCTCCTTTCATCAAAAAAGTGGATGGCCGCTAATTTGTTAAAGGCGAGGCGAAACCGCGCTCCATGAATAATCGCGGCGTTAAAAGAAACCCCAGCAAATCTCGCGATTAGCATAAAAACCATCTAAACAGACCGCAGGAAACGTCGTCTTCCTTCCGCAATATTTGTGAAAAAATTACACACTTCCGTCCGACGTCTCTGCAGCTCGCGACTAAAGTAACAAACGTTAATTGCAAATTGCAACCGACGAAATATAACTGACGAACGGAGCGAAGTGGTGGATCGGCCGCCATAACGAGGTTCTGTTTACCGATAACGAAGCTGTCTCCGTAACGCCCTTAGTTTATTTGGGTTCATTAAGTTTATAGTCAGAAACATTTTTTACGTTACGATGCTTCTTCTTAGCTGCCGTTGTATTCTGACAGATACCATTTCATTGAGTTTATGTTGACATCAGTGTTTAGTATAAAGTATCGCTTTGGTACGATGAACTAGTAGTATGAAGGTATTACAATCACAGAAAAAGAACAATAGCCTTAAAAATTTAACAATAAAAATTGTCTAAAAATGAGAGCGACGCGGCTAGTAGATATATCGGCTCGGCCGGCGAAAACCTGGCATAATGTGCTTCAATTGGTCTCTGCCACTATCCAAAACTATTCGAAACTATTTTATCGGATACGATTACGGTTACGGATATATTTTTATTTCGGATATCAGATAGTTTCTGTTATGGTTACGGAGCTCCATAACATTCCTACAATATAACCCTGCAATTTATTCGCTTGTATTGAACCACATCTTATCAGTACTGTTTTATGTTTCTTATACAGCATTATCAAAAATATAACGGTGTAAACATCGTAGGGCTATTACTATTAGTATAGAGGGCGCGACCGGCACGGCGCGGCGCCTGACCGTTCGGCTGACAGAAAGCAGACGCGTTGCGTCGCACCGTTAAAATTCGGATATTATTCCACCACAGCGTCGAACCCAGACATCTGTTCAGATTCGCAATAAACGTAGACGGCAGCAGAAACATAGAATTTTATCACGGCCCTGTCTATCATAAAGCATCCCTCGCCGGGGAGAGGCGCATAAAAGTTTACAGGCATTCGGCTAATAAATCGTGTCAAATAAATAAGTGTTGAGTCGGTCGGCGGCATATTGATTCGTCATGTGCCGCCTTGGAACGGGGTGCGCGGGCCGGGGGCCGGGGTCGGGTGGTCATAAAGGTGCGTAATGGCCGCCGTCGGAAGACAGCGCAGTGGCGCGCATCGATTAGCGTTCGCCGAGTCGCCGCCGCGTCAGCCGCCGACGCAACGGACGCTCACTCGTCTTCGCCTCGACGTTCAGCTCGGCCCTCGAGACCTTTTTTTCGAAATAAACCTACTCAGGCACCGATAACAACTTTTAATCACTCACTACACAATCGTTTGTCCTCGCTAGATGGCGTAAGGTGCAACCCGCAATAAAAATTCGTAACATTATAGCCGCTAATGTTCATGTTTGTGAAAGGTGCATAAAACATTGCACATCGATGAAGCGGCGATACTGTCGGCCTTAGTTAATAAGTGCGGTAAATCATAAAGCCAGCCAGCGCGAGTGTTTCGAAATATACCCTGTCAATATTGTAAATAGCCGCGCATAATGCTATTTCTGCAAGTAAGGTGAGCCACGGTTCGCTACGATAGGAATTTTTAAAGGTACGAGTCCTAAAGCTTAATCTTCGTAATGAAACAAAAGGTTTTAAACTGTACACCACTCTATCGTAGAGCTCTAGCACAAGTTCATTGCTGAATATCCAAAATTATTAATGCCTCCGATGCCTCCCTAATGCCTCCGACATGGCCACTGGCATGAAGCGCTCAAAATTTCACCACTCGACTTTGATGACACAAGCTATTGCAAAATGAGCGCAATACATACTTCATAGTTTAGTGATATCAAAATAAAGATAGCATTTGTCGGTATCCAGTAGTCAACTATTAACATCTTATCAAGTACTGAACAGTGTGTTAGTGACAATTGCATTACATTAACAATATGAATCCAAAAACTGAATTCTTTTGGATTTTCAATTACCCAAGCCGATCGTCCCGCAGCGACTGTTACCTACAGGATGCTCCTTTGATTGTTTATCACGGACCTATAATACGCTTTATTTTCAATCCTTATTGATCTTAATTTCACAAAGTTTATATTTGCCGACAAGAGTGTATTAATACGGAAATGAAATAGTAGTGGTTTTAACGATGCACAAAGTAACAAAGCGCGGTTAGAAGGGGCCGATGATCTCAAGTGGACTTGATGACTATAGATGTTGGTAATGGACGTGCAATGAGAAACACGAAACGATACATTTTTAGGAATTCATACGCGTATCAATTTCGGTCAATAAAACCAAAAAGTAACGTGAACTTTAGGCAAATAAATATCCCAAAGTAGTAAGATCGTGTAGATATTCGCGATGTGGTCGAGATATATTCAGATAAGTTATTGATTAATGGTTTCAAATTAATTGCTCGCATCGGGCATCCTGTGCGCTGCCAGGACTCGAACGCCAGACCCCGACTTGCTGCCCGTGCATTCGGACGTTGATTAAAATCTCTCACTACATTCACACAAAGCCTTACTTTGATATATGTATAAATCTTATGAAACGTCTGGTACGACCCGACGACCCGGGTGCTCCGGTGGAGGAATATCGACCGTACCGTTGAAGGAACTAGGCACTAATTAGGGAAGCGGAGCGGGCGCGCCTGCCTACCACCTGTCAAGTGATATATTGGCTTTAAATAACATATCTTATTTATGTTGAATCGGAAACAAAATGTATAAAAAGGTTTTATTATAAATAATCGAGCCGAGTCGAGTGGGAGGACGACTAAATTTGTACTCAGCCTTGTAATACAACTTATTGTCGGTGCGTGCGTCCGTTGCTAGCCAGCTGTAGATAAATTGAACCAGATAGTGTTTCTTTCTCTGCCCAATAAGCGATTGTAGCGTTTGTAGTGCAACTATCGCTCGCAATAATTGTTACATATTAAACGTTGTCAATATAGAGGCCCGTATCCAATAATCGATCGCGCATTTTGTCTGTACACTCGTCTTTTTACGTTCGTCCCGCAAAATGAGCATAAGCTGCGCCGCCAACATTAACGCACTTTTAATACTCTTAATGAATGAATTGCCGTATTTTATATTATGGCTTCACATTAGTTAGTGCCGATGTTGCCTCTAAACACCTGCGTACTTTTTTGTTCGAAATTTACTCAACAACAACAAATACAGTATACAAGTAATCCACGTTGTTGCTACTTTCATAGCTTTTAATATTTCATAGCTGGACCGTAGTGACAGGGTCCCCGGAGGGTGTGGGACATGGTTTAGGAATTGCTGTACATGTAATAGTCACCGTCTGACACACCCTCCAAGGCACGGAAGAGACTGGGCTAGTTTTAACCCACACCTGCCTGCGTTATCGTTGAGCTGGGAGTGCTTCCAAATTCATACATACAAATATCTAGATATCGTAAACTGAGGCAATCGGTCGAAATAAAAGGAATTCATATTTGGATAATACAAATAGGGCGATATATCAACGAGCCTTCGGACGTACAGACCGCGGAACCATTAAAACCGTTCATATTTCAAAGCAGATCGAGTTTTCAGCTCCCGAGTCTATGACACACTCGCTAAATCTCTCGGAAGGCGGTCTCCCCGTCCATAAATTTTTATTTGGTAAATAAAAATAATGAAAATAATAAAGCCCCGCGCACCGGAAACATTTGTCCCGGAGCGTCCCCGGTAATCCGTCAGTTGATTTATTATTAATTAGCCCATATTATATTCCAAATGCAATCATGTCTAATTTTGAACAACCTGTTCACCGCTGCGACCCGTGCACCTACCACCTACCTACTGCTAGTGACACGCAGTACCACAAATGTTTACGTATAATACACGAGTTCACGTCAATCGAGTTGAAACATTATGGAATACGCAGGACACATTACCATTGTTTTATTTACAGATAGATATATCTATATATTAACCGTCATTCCGTGAGCTAGCCAGTGTATATGTACAGTGGAGCTGCGAAGCGTGGCACGCCTCAGTGAGTTGGCGATTTAACGTTGTGTGCACATTTATCAGATTGATTTAAATATTTTTAGTGTGTGTTACATGTGAAACAGTACAGTTCCATCCGAGGACGGGCCGGGTTCACTACAAACTTATGTCTTTGTCAAACCTAATCCATTCGTATGTCAGGACTGTGTACGTGTTATACAGTTGTGTGCTCACCTGGTTTGGCTTGAAAATGCTTAATGATTGGTCATTTCGCAGATCCTAGAATTTAATCGTAACATACTTTTAATTTGTCGTATAATATACTTAATTTCGCTATGGAAATAAAAAAAAATCGTAAATTTTGCGGTCAAGCAATTTATTATACAACGTGAAACCTTTGGGATAATTCAATTTGTATCAATCGTATATCATCCCAAATTATATTTTTGTCTACGTTTGTGATTGCGAATATGTACACATTGGCATTTATCTCGTGGTGTGTGTGATGGGAATGCATGGTCTATCACACGCACCACGGCAAAATGACAGCTAATCACGAAGAATACGAAGTAAGACGAAGTTTGGTGAAATCTATTAATAATATACAAGCACTATACTTTCAATTCGTATTTAATTAATTTATTGCTGGATTCACGCATTCTACAAAATGTCTTCCATAAAAATATTATTGATAGTCGGTAAAATCCTAACGATTAGCGTGTCAATTACAATTTTTTTTATTTTTATATATTTAAATGAATAATTAATAAAAATATACAAATATTAAAATTGATCCATTAAATACATTATACATAATACTCGTTAAAGTAATGCGATAATAGAGTTGACCGAATTTAAAAACTTTTCGACCGTCGTTTGTAAACTTCACCGCCCTGACCAAGTCCAGTTGGATCTCACGATACCATAGAAGAACGTGAGTACCTACCCTTAAAACTTTGGCCTACGACCATTGCTAACGACGTGCGACGGTGCGACAGTACAGTGACACGCACCATTACCGATGACTCGCGGGCGCTCCAGGCGCGCCAGACACGGCAGCCCCTGAGCCCAGCTCACTTTATGAAGTGAGTGACGTTAACGGCAGTGTGCTATCTTTGGAACAATCCACGGAGTGTTTCTCACACCAACTGGGTGCCGGTACCAAGTGAAAGTTTTTTGTCACTCCATTATAGCCATGGGCCACTATTATGCAAGTCGCTCGTAAATCTGTCGTGCGCGACGTGCGTAATCTGTCCTTTATGACGAGTGATGCATTACTGTCATTGTTTGAGCGCCACTAAATATATTTTTCCACGACACAGAACTGAAATGGTTTTGAATATCTTATTTGTTTTTGCTGATAAAATGAGACCTTTTAAACCTTGCATATAAATTGTAATTATGAATAAGTACCTTTTTTATATCTGTACGACGGGTAGACCCAGGTATAGTTGGCCAACGCACGTTTGAAGCATTACACACACAATAATACTTATCATTGCAGTCGTCAGGACTAGGGATACATATGTGATTCAATATACATAGAAATGTAAACTAATTGGAAATTGGTTATAGATATCACCGTATATGCTGACGTAGATAGCATCGAGGTACTTTTATTAACATGGAATACAGTAAATCACCACTACGGTACAGCAAGTTGACAAATTTAGCAGCAGAACTGTGTTAAAGTGGCCCATTGGTAAATGAAGCAAATTGAGAACTGAGCTACAGGATCATCGCAATGTATAGGATATTGTATAACAATGTGTTACCTAACACAATATAATAATATTAATATTAACGACGTCTATAGAGTTGCATATTTATGTTCAAACGTGCAAAAATAGTGCGCTTCACGCGACCGCTGTTGTGCAAGTCGCTCATAAATCTGTCGCACGTAATCTGTCCTTTATGACGAGTGATGAATTACCGTCTTTGTTCGGTGCGACTGTAAATTTCAATTGTTTTTTTAACTGCCATTCAAACTTCTCCCACTTGGAGTTCTGGTTTTGAAATAGATTAACTCGAATTTAGCAAGCAATAGGAGAATTACTTACCGAGGCTCGCAGTTGTTGTACGGTTAAGTAAATAAATATTTGCTTAATTAAGAGGCTCTGTATAAAGTTAACTCATCGATATGCCCGGACATAAAAATAATTTGTTGATGTTCATAATTTATTAATATATTTTTTTGGTATTTACGACAGAAGGTCGAGAAGGTGAAATATGTTGCACAGTTATAACGATTATTATTTTTCAACCGACTTCAAAAATGGAAGAGGTTCCCAATACATTTGTATACACACATGTACATATATTGTCACCTCGGAACTGCGGCGTCTTATGGTCCGGCTAATTCCTTTTTTGTTTGACAGGGAATGCTTCCCGTTTAAATTTGAAGCAATAACATCAGACGAAAGCAACAAATTCACCTTCTCCAAACTGAAGTCAATATTTTTTTGTTGTTAGGGGTTTTGGTATTTTAAACGACATGGGGTTTTACAAACGATTTTTAGAGGTTCTAAGTTAACTAGGTACAAATGCATATACTGTATATGATTTCCATTATACACAATATCTAATGACCAGGTGTCTACCGAATTGACAACAGTATCAAATTAAGTTTGTATTGCTATTTCTATTGAGGGTGTTTCTCAAGTGTAATTGAATCAGTAGGTAATTGTCAACAAATGCAAAGTGTAAAATGAATAACCACTACATTTAGTTTCAAATAGCCTTCGGCTGGTTTTATTGGCCGATCCCCTGCCGTCTGTGGGAAACGCGTACCATTATACAGGTATACAATCAATCGAAGACGAACAAACAGGCATTCCTTAGTTTGCTCTGGACAATTTGCATAAAAAACACTGATAGACGATTTATGACCGCGGAGCGACAGGAGTAACGAACGTAAATACGTCAGGGCCGTGAACGGTGAACGCCTCAATGGCTATATTAACATAACTGGCGTGTTAGAAATTGTATTCATTTCGCACTGTCAGGTCACACGACAAGAAATCATTGTTTATGGACGAGCTCCGTTGTGCTAGTTGCCGTTGGTACAAATTAAGTTGTATTTATTTTGCTGCATTAAGCAGCCAACGACGACCACGGCTGTTACCGTCTACCGAATGTTGGAGTGTACGTGTCCTGGTGCGGCCGTGAAGCAACTTTGTCTATGGACATCGTTGTGAGTGACCACTACAGAAGCGGGTGTCGGCGTAACCGTTTGCCGCATCACACCAGAACTACTGGTAGTCCTTACGAAAATTAAATTATGGTGTTAAATTATGAATCTTGTACTGATTTCTTTTAATATTGTATTCGAGAGCCTTCATAAAAATTTGCCTGATTAATATTGCGATCCTCGGCCGGGGCAGACAGACATTTATGTGACCGATAAATGTTTGTTCTCGGGTGTTAGTTGTTTGTTTGTGATATATTAATAATGTGGAGTCCTGCGGGGTCGAGTGTGTCGAATTTATTGAGGGTTTTTACATTTAATACGTAATTAATACCTTTATGTTAATATTTTTTTCTTCTCGTACGATCATGCATAATCGATAGTTCACTATATCTGTGTCTATGTATAGATTGTCGACGGCGTGTACATCACTAGATCGTAAAATCGTACAAAATGTGCAACATTTCGTCTGTTGAAACTATTGTTCTAACTGAAGTCTTCATGTAAGAATTAATTTTATCAGAATAAGGACAATTATATATATTTTTCTGAATACAAAGGTGACAATGTTATGTTAATATCCAATCCATATATTGAAATCATTCAAAGAAGCTTTCTCACTTTTAATACTGTCAATACAACGTTTCAACCACCACGATCTTGTAGAATTATATGAATGGACGTGAGCTTTTAAATGTAGGAAAAAAGCTTCAGCTTTCTTGGGGGCCTCTTGACAGATTTATTGCGTGCAAGAGCGCATTGAGTTGATACTCTGAGGGGGTTGGTAAATTATTGGAGCGATTATATCAATAGGTATGCGTGTAATGTATTTTTCAAAGTTCTGATGAAGTTATTTCAAAAGTATTAATTTAATTTCTTATATTACTTTTCTGTATACTCTGAGTTCTGAACGTAAGATTACGCTCTGAAATTATGTTTAATTTACAAATAAATTATCACTAGTTTTCATGAAGGAAGACACCGCGGGGAATAATGCATAAGTTTAAAGTTCTCGATAGTATGTCAAGTCGCCGTGGCGGACTGTGGCTTAACTTTCTTTCACTGTGAGAGAAGACCCGAGCCCAGCAACAAAATGGGACAATGTGGGTTGTAATGATGATGATACAATATGTATCATACATTATACATTACAATAACAATCAAAGTCAAAGTTATATTAATATTCTGATCATTGACAATGTCCGCATTACCATGTCATTTCCACTCTATGGCCACAGAATAATTGTAAATGTAGCAATGTTATTAATACAATAACAGAACTAAAAATATAACAATCAAAGTGTACGTAGGGACACTGCCAGATAAATGTGCAAAGATGTGCTCAGGTTCATAGGTATGTAGATTTAAAAAACAAATGTACGTGAACAATACACAATTATCAGTCTGTCTAGAAGAAAGACCAACATCGTGTGTTCTCTCGTTCTCAATATATATTTGTTAAATTAATCAACTGTTCTAGGCTATCAGAACTGAAGGCAGCTGAGGCTCACTAAAATTGAATTAAACAACAAAACACCGAGCATAGAAAAGGCCACGGTTTGTGTGTTCCACCTTAGGTTGTTATTAACACTCCAGCGGGGCGCCCAAACGCCGCGTGTCGCAGGTGAACTACAGCCTTGGCCAAAAGTATTAGGCACCCCCAATAAAGTTACTGCACATCTGTGATAGGTGAACAACGAGTAATA
>DWPT01003485.1:0-14385 GCA_018251895.1 Agathymus mariae mariae | reverse complement strand
TATGTCTCTTCAGAAATGCGAGATAACAGATGTAATAAAAGTAAATATGGTAGAAAATATTTTCCATTGTTACTACGATGTATTGCTATTTTGGTCTTAAATCTGAGCAATAAAATCATGATTATATTTTTCAACTATGTTTATTTAAGATGCATTTAGATAACTATAATTAAAGTTGAAATTAATGAAATTGCATCACCGCAAATTTATTTTAGTTGCGTTGAAATACGGAAGTAATAAATTTTTTTTGTGGGCAACATCAGTCATCGTTGATGCACGTTCTTGCTCACTAGTTGATCAAGTTTAGTGACCTATAACGATCCTGCAGTGATCTTGTGTGATGGTTTTTATCAGACGTATCAACGTGGATGTGATATTATAAATTAGTTTTATACATTGTTCGTATCTCGAGCAATGACAGGCTTTGAAGGGGTGGGAATGTACGCCGGATCTACGATCTCCGCCTTCAGTGTTTGCTCTGCAATATTTTTTCCCATGATACATGTCGGGTTATGATAATATGATGTTACATCATAGAATCAAAGTGTACAGGAAACTGTATGTAATGGTAGATTTTATTTGTCATAAAATATCACCGTGTTATACTTTTAAATTTTTCTACATTTATAGTTAAGGCCAAATAAATGTTATAATATAATATAAGTTTATAATATTATTGTGTAATTTTATTATACATTTTTTTCTACAATAGACTAGAAGCGTGCTTTTAATTCATTATATTCTTTTAAAGTTTATACATTTGTTGTCGTTGTTATGACATTGTGAACTTTAAACACTTGCTTCTTTCTTGCAGCTGTCTCTAAAGCCATACCTAAATTGGTACGAATGAATGATAATTGTCATCTCAATTTGCGTTTCTCTATAATTTCTCCGTATGAAATAGTACATTTCGATACAAGTGCGGAAAGTATGTTATTTCTTCACGAGTCCTGCTTTGTTGACCCAAGCCGGAGGCGCGAATAAACAATAGGGACAAATGGAAATGGCAAATCCGCACGTGTATCGAACGACGTTTTTTAATACATTTGCAAAAGAAACAACAAAGATATAAATCATTTTTTTTATTTTCAATCATAAAAAATGCAGAGATATAATTTCGCGGGAGTAAGTTTATTTTTTTTAGAGTGCATGACGGGGCAATGGATTATATGCATTCAGCCAATATAATGACAATAATTTATCGAAATTCAAAATAATTTTAATTATATTATTTATTTATTACATTATACGCATATATTAAAAAATAATTTTACTTTAAAGTTAATTAATGTATATACTATTAGTATTTACGATGTAAGAAGTAAGTAAGTGTAAGTTTCATACAAAAAAATAGTATCTACAGAAAACTTTTGATTAAAAACCGCCTTTATGCATATGGAAGTTATATGTAGAAGGAAAACAAAAAGCACTAGTGCGAAAAAGAATAACTTTCCGCACGATAAACACCCATCGAAAAGTCTACTTTTTGGACAAATGTATTAAAAAATATATTTTCTGTTTCTTCCTTCCTGTTGTTCGGAATGCTTTCTATAGTAATATATTGGCTGATTAACGTTCCGTCCAAGCTCGCAGTTAAATAATATTTTCAGTTAACCGGTCCTCTAAAGGTCTTAATTTTTTTTCTTTTCAGTTATAGTACAATTTTACTGCTGCTGATTTATCTTGACTGTTGTACAAATTTCTTTGTGAGTAAGATGTCATAAGATAAAATACAACTTATAATCTATTGTTTTTTTTAATCGAATGTTCGATCCATAATAAATCAGTGGCACAATACAGTGCTCGGATAATTTGGACTATAGATAACTTAACAATGGTTATAACATGACATGATGTAGATTATCTACCTTCGTCCTTACCTTATTAGTACTTTTTACTGTATTATAAAGAATATATTTTACTGTATTTATATGGTCTATAAGATATGAATTCTCCATTGTAGTTGGTTGTTTGTAAAAAGTTATTTGTGCATGCCTATGCGACTCGCAAAGTGGGCAGTAATCTTACATGTGTGAAGGTTACTGTAAAACCAACTGATTTTGGACTCCAAACAGAGTGCTGAATTCTTTGGCTACGTCACCGGCAGCGCTTTACAACGCTCCAAGAGAGGGCATTCGGCGGAGGTCGCTTTAAAAAATATATATTTTTAATTCGTGATTACCTAATTAACTGTACTTCCATAAGTATTCAAATTGCTCAGTAATAAAGTACTTTTTCAAAATAAATCGCCTAATATTTAATAATTTTTTTTTACCAATTATGCGATTTACTTAAAATTTACTATTCCATCGACGTACATGTAAATAAAGTAACTTTTAACACAAATTATTGTTTCAGTATTGAGATAAAATAAATAATTTATTGACGTAGCACTGGTGACGATTAAATCAATTAAAATATCACGAATGAACGTGCGAACGAATCCATTTTACGTCAGATGCCTCGCAGTCACCACCGACAGGCAACATTTCAAGGGTCTGATTAATATTACACGGCCAATTGTGTGAGTTTACCCAATCCTCCGGTCGCGTAGGTAAATGATGACGTCGCATTATTGAATGGATAATAATATGTACATATTTAAGCGAATAAAGCATCGGCTCGGGCGGGCGATACAAAGCTTGTTTTATTTGTGGAGATTTTTCACGGTATCATGGGGCATTGTGGCCGAGTGTTTTTGTGGATGTTTTTGTTCGGCCCTGGCGCGCTAATCGTTCGACTTCAACGACAAGATGCAACGCAGCGCGTCTCACGTGACTTACAGAGTACAGAAATGCCCTTCTATTCTGCATAAATACTGATTATAATTAAGGCCTTACAGAGTTTGGCGGCCAGGTTAATTGCTCGTCTCACCGACTTAAACAACGCTAAACCGTCTTTATATTCCATAAAACTCAGAGATCACTTCACTATGTAATCAGATATTGTACTCAATACCAGCATAACCACAAATTAAGAAATTGAAAGCTCCAACAGCTGTTTTTTTTCTTAGTTCTCTTTCTTTATTATTAATCGATTCAACGAGGAACAGAGAAAGTTGTGCATGTTGTGTTTTGAGTATTCATTTATGTGTAGGTTTAACCTTGAGTTTGTAAAATAGCCTCGCAATTAATTTTTTTAGGTTGTCCTGCTCGACTGTCAAATTTTAATTGTAATTGTCCTATTATAAAGACACACGTTACAAATGTAATAAATTTCTTTTAAGAATGTTTGGCTAAATAAGATAGTACTTTGGTTTCTGGCCACATAGATTATTATTGAATATTTTAAATGCGATTGGAATTGTTTATCGTACCTTAATTGAATAAAAAATCGATTAGTGATACTGATTATTTAGAAGCGGTTTCTTTAATTTGTTACAAGATTTCCAGTGATTACTTAAACCATGATAGTTTAATGCACAATACAATAAGTGATACCGTCAAGTTAGATCATAGCTAGTTAAGTTAGTTAACTTGGATTTAAGTTTGTAGAGTCAACATCGATTTGCGTGCTTGTTAACGGCAGAATGGACATATATAATTGAAACACAAACAATTAAAGCCTGATATATGACCTTGTCTGTCACATAGACCTTCACCACGGCCGGGGATGGAACGCTTTGTTGGATATCCAGGGTTAGTACCGATGGGATACTGAGAAAAAACTATAACAAAATAATTATTAATAATAACACAAACGTTGATGCGTCTTTCAAAGATCGTTAACTTGTGAATGATTGATGATAATATTTATTTATGAACCGATAGTTAGTAGCTATATTATGTACTGATGGGTGACGATGTAGGCGAATTTGTTAACTTATTCCTTATCAATGAACTGCAACGAACTGTATTAATTTTTGTCACGTGGTCAACAAAGGATATGTCAACATCGGCCAGGCCAGCTAGTAGCTTGATTCAATATGCAGTCATCTGCGTCACAGCCCGAGGGACGGCCGATGGCGTAAGCGCACTTTCATATAATAGACATAAACGCGTGAACTTCATGCTTTTTGTTGCGTTGAAAAAGTCAAGTAGGTACTTGTCACTTCCAAAATGTGAAGTTTAACTCTCAGAAAACTATCGAAGCTCTACTGATATCTGAATAGGATATTATCGATGTATAAATGTATAATATCTGCCGTTCCTATGTAATGATTGTAAGCGTATAAAATAATGTCCAAAGAGTTAAATACACAATCCACTGGTCAAAAACTTATTACGTTATATACGTGTTAAACAGTTTAATGAATTGGGTTAAAATGTATTTGCGCCATGGCGAATCACTGCAATATATATACGAAGCTTCCGCGGTCAAAAGCGTGAGGAAGCTAGCACACACACACGTTGCAACAATCCACTCAATAGGGTTCAGTCTGGGATTTGTCGCAATTGTTTCACCATTTAAATCATTTATTACTGTCATATCATTAGGCGCCAATACTAGAAATAAATCTTATGTTTGGTGAATGGCTTCACAGATTGAGACCTTATTCACACAATATTTAAAGGTCTTTGCTGTCGATTCTTCATAGTCATGCTAGGAGACGACTATATAAAAACAAATGTCTGAATCAGTGTCCTCGACAAAAATACTTTTCAGTTGTAACAACCGTGCTTTTCAAATCAGAGCAATGTCGTGCACTGTCTACAACCTAATGGTGTCGGCCATGGACACAGCTCTCCCGAGACTAATAAAGTACAGTAACAAGATGAAGAAAAACAATATGAGGAAACCTACGCACCTGAGAGTTCTTCACAGTGTTTTCAAGTGTATGAAATCTACTGGTACACACTTGACTAGGCGGCGTACTGTGATATCAAACTCTCAACGTGAGCTAAAGCCCGAGCCCAGCAGAGTACAATGTTTGTTAGAATGACCTGGACGCCGCATCAACGTATCCTCCGAGTGAGGTAAATTCTCAAACTATTACTATAACTGATCCAAGGGTTGAAAGTTACTGAAATATACTTCCTCAAGATATCAAATTTTTTGCAGGTCACGATATATCTACACACGTGGTCTCAATCACAGTAAGTTTCATTCTCTTCACACGCTCGGCGAACCCGAGAATTGATATAGTTTCCTGTCATTTATTCCGTTTGATAGAAAATATACGAGAGCCTTACCGCCAAAGTGTCTTCTTATTCAGTGTACGTAAATGGAAATAAATAAATGGAATAAAATAAGGCCTGGCGCCTTCCGTTAGACTCCTTTCAATTTTTTTCGGCGCGAAATATTTGTCAATAATAAATGAGACGTCCATTTTATTACTAGTAACATTCATAGCCGGTGTATAGTAGTTTGGGAGAAAATAAATAAATGTGGGGCTCAAGTGTCAAGCTCATATCTGCTAACCAGTGTTGATCAAAAACTGTGAAGTTTTAAGAATCTCAATAAATATGTCTTTGGAAAATGGTTTTTGTTGTGAATATACGAAAAATAACATGGTAAGTAATTTTATTTTATATAAGTTTTGAATTTGTTTTCAGTATAACGACATTCAAACTTGTGGTCGATTTAAATTTGGAATCGATTTTATTGAGTTACTTAAAATGAAAAATGTCATGTTTTTATAGTAAACACAAGTCCAACGATTCATTTATAGTAAACATCAGTTCGTTCGTCCGTTTTAATTTGAAGACATTTCAAAGTATTCTCGCCAAAGCGCACATCGCTGTTAGTATTATATTCCAATAATAATTAAGGTGTAAATCGCAGTAGTATTGTTGTTTCCGGCTTGGCATCGACTTCAATCATTTTATGTGTAACGCATATTATAATTTATTTATTTATTGGATCACCAACATACGATACAGTGTTTAAATCAAGAATAAATTGTTGCGTTGTTACCACATCATGCTCACCGATACAGTTTAAAGTTTGAAAATAAAATTACCAAACTATTTAAGACTAACATTAATAATTTAGTATGAATTAACTTATTAAATTAAATTTATTAAAATTAAAATGGAATCAATTGAACTAAAATTAAAATCAAAACTAAAACAATAACAATAATTAATTTAACTATATCATATTTTATTTAAATTAATTTTTGTTTTTAGTACAACATTGTTTTTTATTTTTGAAGTTAGTTTTTTTATTACTTCTTTCTTTTCTTTGTGTAAATGTGCGTATAATAAGGTATTACAAAATGTTATTATACACAAACTGGTAGGTCGCGGAACCGATTTTAAACGTCACATGTGTCCAAGAAATTAAGAATTAGTTTCTGTCGACTATTTCAGTATTATTATGACTGGGTCATTAAGGAGTGGTGTTGTTTTCATCATCGGTTCCGAATCTAGAGATACCAAAAGCAAACGACTCAAAACAGTTTAATATTTTAACCCCTTGAGGTGTAAGATGATACCAACCTCTTCCTTTTTTAACATTGGTAAAAAGTCAATGTTAATGTTACAGAAAATAAATATCATTGAGCACGGCTCAATTATTCACATTCTCACAACCCCGCATCAGATCCTTACCATATTTAGAGAGGAGCAACTACAAGTCTATACACTAAAATACAATCGTAAACTTCGATAGAACCTCCTCATTTTTTGAAGTCGTTATGGCGAGTTAAACAAAACAAATTTAATAGGCTCCTCCGTCATTAGTGTCGGTCAAGTGTAGTTTGTGTGTTCTCCATACCCTTCTAAGAAGTCTCGTTGCGGCCATGATCCAAGTAATTGGATCTAAATATCGGCATAAAATACAAAAATCGTTACTATCTTTCACAGTTAAATTGGACAACGTTCGCCATGGTATAACTTTATAATCGTAGCGTTTAAACGCGGTTATCCTTACACTTGAACCACGTGAAACGAGGCATCGTTCCCGGCGGACTACAACGTGATCGCGGCGGGCGGCGAGGTGTCGGCCAAAGAGGCTCAATGAAGCCCCTACCTGGATTATCTATCGGGTGATAAATTAAAAATATGGCGTTTGAACGACATTCATCATCCGAATGGGGCATTTCGGACTACGCCGTGGAACGCTTTTGTCTACAAAAAATGTTAAATGTTTTGTATTCTGTGTTCGATTGTTTTATTAGGGTTTACTGGAAACGTTCAGGGTGCTCTGGAGTGGGTAATGTTTGTGGTAGGTGCTTAGTCGGATTTTTAATATGTTTTAGTGTATAGGCAGCAAAGGATTATTTTTCAAAATAATATTCTAGCTTAATTTGTTTTTAACAATTGCTGCTTTATAGCAGTAAAGCGGAATAAGTCTTAGGCTAATGGCTGTTTTCAGCGTGGCCATGCGTGTGCGTCGACTACAGTACGTAATACAAGGGTTACTAGGGTATTATTATTATTATTACACAACCATAACCTTTAGACAAAATCGCATAGACTGGCACCAAAATAAGATACGAGATAAAACCAGTGCACTTGGACTGGAAGACCTGAGAAGGGTTAATAAATACTAAACAATTCAAATACAAACATTATAAAAATAAACCCAACAACGAAAAATATTTTGCTGTACGGGAAAACTTTGAATAGTGCTCAAGTATTCTTTGTTCTTTGTCTGTTCATTGTAAAATTTTACGAGTTGTATTGTCAGTAATTAGTATAGAACGAAGAGTGACAAAGTTGGATTGTCTGGGACTAGACATTTCATAGATTTACTGATATAAACAGATGTAGCTTAAAAATAATCGTTGAGATATATTTCTACCTTTTTCCCTCTGATAATTACTATAAGAAAGAAAAAGGTATTTCGATTCATTGATGTCATTATCAATTATTTGTAATTTATAATAAAACTATACAATTTAAAACGGAGTCCAAAGTTCACGGACGACCTAATTTAAAGGTCGTATTTCAGTGGCAATGTAGGAATCAAAGAGCATTTTAAAATGTTAATACTTATATGGCACGTGACATATTAACATTAACAAGGACTCCAGACTCCGGAAACTGTAATATAAATTTCACCCACTCAGACTGACGTCACGCCCTAATTGTTTAACATTTTGTACGCGTAGCAAGAACGAATGACAATATAATAACATCATAAAATAATAATCTTGTATTTTGAGTTGGATGATTCCGATTTATAATGGATTGTTTAACCGTCAATTTATAAAAGGCATTATGGAGGATTAAATTGTACTTTAATTATTTTTTATAATTTATTTTAAAAACCATTTTCATTTACAGAGAGAGATAGATAACTCCTATTATCACTGTTCTGCACTCGATCTTTTAACACTCGTAATTCTAGTGGATGAACAGTCGCTTCTCAGTCACCCGAGTCTCGTTCGATAGCTGCGCGCGCACCACTGCGCCATAGACTACCGCTGTCAGCCACCCGCGATGACAGCCTTACTTAGGGGATGAAACCTACTGTTACCCGTGTCAAACACTTACTAAGCTCGTGGCTTCTGAGCCATATGAGCTTAACGAGCTTTCTGGCGCTTACGTTTATTTCATTGATATATTTAGCTACAGACATATTAATAACTTACATATTTACGTCCTTTGCAATTTACATCAACTAAGCTCTTGTAATTTTATAAACGCGTTGCATGACTCAATTCCAATTTATACTAAACAGATTTGGCATTGCCACTAAAACTGATTATAAAAAATTTAAGAATGCGTACTATGAAATTTTTACAAATGCCACCGTCATTCAACAATTGAATGCAATAGTTACGTCCAGTGTACTATTACATTTTATTCTAAGATTGTAAGGGTCGGACTTCGGCATCTTTTATTTATTTTATTTCTGTTCTTAATTTATGTAAAGTGATGCGATCGGTGTCGGCGGTCGGTCGTTGCCTACTCTGTGGCAGTCTGGGAAGGCGCACCGATGTGGGTGCACGCGTGCCGCCGGTTAAAAATACGAATGCGCGTTCGCGAGTGTCGGGTTTAAAAACAAACGACTTCGATATTTAAAAAGTATACTTTTTGAGTGCCAGCTGTGACCATGAGGTGTTTAATTCTGGCTTTGATGGTGGTGGCGAGTGCGAGAGCAGCAGCAGCGGCTTCGGCTTCCTGCAAACTGGCCGATGAGTTCTTCGCGAGGCACAACGTATCAGCTGATGATAGCGATGAACCAGGTGCGAATTTATTAACACCATGTATAAAATTCCTAAGTTACATTTCAAATATTTTACGGTTAATTCGTGATATAATAATAAAACAACGTAATATTTTATTTACATGTTCATCTGTGCAACTTTGATGTATATATACTTGTAAAATTTGAATATCAAGAATGATGAGGGCCGTAGACTGTGATTAATGAATTTATATTTTTTAGATAAAAATTCAAAGGTTTTTCTTTTGTACGATTCAAAATAGCGGCTCTACTGCGAGCTCTACCGGCGTTTTTAAATCTAATAGGATACAGTGTTGCTCTACATTTCCTTTTCAGAGGAAGATTTAATCTTCGTCCAATTAAAATATTAGGAAATCAGATTGTTTTCTAAACATATAGTATCTTTACTAGACATACAATAACTGAATACATACAGTACATTATCTACATTCTTACCTTCTTAACTTCTTTCTACATACAAAGAAGCCTACGACCAAGTCATTAAGATCATGATTATTTTTTTATTTATTATACTCATTAATACTCATAATAATATATCCAGAAAAAGCAAACTTTCCCAGGCAGCAACTTCTTCCAGACAACATATCGATAAAAGACATATTAATTAGTAAGTTGAAATCGTTAGGGATCCACGTATCGTAGAAAATTAATTTATCGTACTAGCATATTACAGTAACGGACTAAGTAAAAATTCATAAAAACAATAACTAAACACGCATTAAACAATTCCTCAAGCTTTTACCTCTTTAGACGAGGTGATAAAGTTGGAAGTGGTGAATAAATAGTTCGTTTATTGACCGAGCTTATCGCGAGTGCGTTACGACGTCGTGCGTCTTGCAGTGAATTGTTGTATTAAATAAGTGCATAGTGCATCGCGGCCCACACTGCACACACTGCCGGTGGCTAAAAATTGTTCTCACGTGATAATATTAGATTTATGTACGTTGAAAATGACTAACAGTTACTAATAGTTTGTACATAGTGTACTTGTTTAAGATTGTCCGGTTTTTTTTCCGATTTGGGGTCACAAATTTTATTTGTTCTTTTGGGCGATACCTCAACTTATTTGACTATATACTAAATAAATAAATAAATAAAAATCTATTAGTAGATCACTGTACGAGTCTTTGCTTATAATGAGGAGGCTAAGGGAATCTTCATCACCAATCAAGCTCGATTGCTTAGGGTGCACCATGTAGCACGAAAGCGCTAAACAATTTCTTTAGCTGCGGTTACTCATTCAACTGCCGACTGCGCCCGAATGCATCGATCATTTACACTTGACATAAGCCGGTGGGCTATAAACGATTTTTTTACCTGGTTGATGGTTTTAAAAATGGATATTGTAAAATCGCTCAATGTGGTGGTAACACAGCTCCGTACCAGAAAGTGTCATAGATGACATAGAGATATACAAATGAAATATTATAAACCATAGTTTGAGAACATACATCTATGTATCCTATACGTCGAACCTAGGACCGGAAACCCTCTTCGTTTAATAGGCACTGTCACTAGTACTAGGAAAACAGGATTTTGATTTGCTTCTCAGCAATTTTCACGAACCTACACCGATTACCTCGTGGTATCATGTTCGAATTAAATGGTCGATAAATACTTTGAGTACCGTTCTTGGTTAGACAAAAAAGTCTACAATGTCAACATGTGTATTATCAGCACGCAAATATCACCACGTTAGTTATATTATAGGTATTTAACTGATATCAAATAATTACTCAAAATAATATTTCATTACAAGATACTCGAGGATAATATAATAACGAGTTCATTGACCGTTGAATTGTCAGCAAAAAATAAGTCCA
Source organism: Agathymus mariae mariae (assembly GCA_018251895.1). Taxonomy (NCBI): domain Eukaryota; kingdom Metazoa; phylum Arthropoda; class Insecta; order Lepidoptera; family Hesperiidae; genus Agathymus; species Agathymus mariae. Next base: position 3,481 of record DWPT01003485.1, on the reverse strand, counting down.
GTCGTAAATGTAATAGAGTTTTATATTACAATCTTAGAATATTAACACTTAGAAGTATAATGTTTTACGAAATGCTTCGTCAACCATGCAGCCAATATACCTAAAAGTAATGTGTGTATTATTTCAATTCATGTTAAGATTTCAATTTAATTTTTTCATAGAGATTTTAAATAATACAAGTAAGATTAAACAGAGGCTAATCTGGCTTATTAATACGGGCTTAAATTTATGTTATGTTATCATTCTAGGATTACAAACTACATTATAGGTATAAAATTGCACACAGCCAACAGTAGGCGTCGTGTGTCGAGAGCGGATATGAGGCGGGTGTCGGGTGGCTGCGCACGCGCCGCCTACTGCTGTGCTATCACACTTTACATGGACGTTTTGTTGAACATCCTTCGTGTGGAGGGTTATTTACTGTTATAATCACGCTGCAATAAATTGATGTTTGGTGGTATCAAATACATCATTTAAAACTTGGACTAACTGACTAGTGAATTGGAATTTTAGTACTTTACATGGAAGTAAATTAGATGTAGTGTAATAAAATTTCAGAATAAAAACCTGAAGCGAAGTTTGCAGAATATGTTCATAAAACACATATTCAATGATTAGAAAATATAAGATTTATTTTAACAAATATGTTATGAAAAAAACGTATTCATCAGCAACATGAAGGACTTGCTTCCTCTGAATTTGGGGGGTCTGGAGCTCGAGCGTGTGCTATGATAATATAAAACTTTTATTTAAAGTTCGGTATTTGATCAACATGTGTTCACACGTGCGTCAATAGATGGAAGGAAATAGGTAGTTGAAATTCAAGTACGTATGTACCCCATTATATTATTATATAAGGTGAAGAGAGGGTCACCTTTGATCAATGTGAAACTCTGCATTGATAGATTGAGTTCAAACCTAGAAATCGATTTTAATTTGTATCTTAGAAATTACCTCGTAGTTCGTTAAACTGCATTCATTAGAAAAATGTGCCTTGTGACGGAATGTAGGAGTTAATATTATATAAGGCATTAGTTATATAATGTTATCATATTATTATTTTATTTTTTTAAATGTACTTAAACAAAGCTAGAACCTTGATCGAATTTAAGAGAAAAGCATTGCTGTTTACATGGAGACCTGGAGTTTTACACAATGTAACATTTGTTTATGACAATATTCGAAGTTGTAAATGTGTTCTTATTATATATTTGACAAATCGATGTGATTTTGAAGTTTACGAATTTAATCGTCATTAAGAAAGTCTAATCGTGTAAATTGTTGTAGATTTATGAACATTCTCTAAATTACTGTCTCAAAGTATAAGTTATTCAACGAATTCTCAATTCTTATGTTAATTATTTGCATTTGAATTGTGTAAAACCTGCCAGTCTAAGATTATTGAAACAAATTACTTGACTTGTGATAAGCTTTGCTGCGGAAGTATGGCGTGTATAGAAACTTATAATACCGTAACGAATGTAAGCTATTGAGAACAAGTAGGATGTGAAATAATTATTTTATATTATATTGTATTGAATACCTAATGAATAAATTAATTGGATATGATATAATTTTGTCAATAAAGTTGTTCATTATCAACAATTGTTGTATGTTCGTTTTTCTTTAGATGGCCATTCGGAAAAACAGATTTTACAAACAAAAACGGAAGTTACTACGCTATAATTTCAGAACATCCGCATGGTAAGAACACACGGGAAAATCGGAGAAATAACTCCTTTAGAGAATATACTCTGTTTCAAAGAACACTTAAAATTTATGGCTACTTATAAAGCTCGTGCCAAAGCTCTCTTCACTTTTGCAACAAACATCCAATTTATAGAAATATTTTGCGATCAGAACACCTTTGATAAGAACGAGACGAACAGAGTTGTATTTTTATCATTAACAGATTCTGTACAGAGCAGGTATCTATTATTTTAAATGACCACAAATATCCAAAGAACATTCAAAGAGCCTTTAAAATATTCTATAAGTCATTTTCATAATTATAACTATTGTATCTATAGCTGAGATGCGATAGAGACGCTCTATGAAAGCAGACATCGGTCAACCTGTCTGTTAACGTGAGCCGGCGTGGTGTTCCGTGATAAAACGTGTCGCATACTTCACTAGGATGTCCCTGTTTCATTATAATTAATTAGAGGAATTTTTTATGTCGTAACATAGAGTACTTTTCTAAGAGTAAGTATGTGTAAAGTAAAATGTTCTAACACAGATAAGGTTCTAGTAAAAATATGGTGAGTTATTTATACTAATATTATAAAGAGAGAGAAAATATACATTATTCCGGATGGACATAGGCTATGTATCATGTCAATATACAGCATTTTCTAACGAGATCTTAAACGCGACAATTTTAAAAATCGCTGCATAGAATTTTATGCGGTTTTTATTTATATATAGAGTAATTTACGAGGAAGGATTAAAATGACTAAGAATCAGGCGGGATTGTAATAATTAACTTATAATAAATATGAAACGAGCGTCTACTGGTAAAGTTGGATATTGATGATTTGATATAATTAGGTTCGTTGATTGACCGTATATCGTTCTAAGTTGTAACTAAATCTAACTCTTCTCCTGCATGTTTACGATACAGATGTATTGGCAAGAACATGCGAGAAAAGTAAATAATTAATTTGACATTTATTTTTTTGGGGGTCAACTGACGAGACATTGGCGCCATATCCGTGCTGTTTAGGTCACTGGACACTGTATCACCGGCGTGCCGGCAGTGTGGTATTTTGTCCGCCCGGTTGGCTACCACCCTCTTTGTAAAACCAACCGTGAAATGTTTCATACGTGTTTCGGTCGCAGCGTCGGGGAGCCAGTAATGAACTGGTTTCTTGCTTCGGTATTGGCCGACGACGCATCGTATTGCTTCTATTGTTAAGGATGTTCATGGGTTATAGTAACTATATAACGCTCATTCATTATTGGTTATTATCATAAGAAACTTCGATAATTTTTCGTCAAAATACAACTGCATTTATCACGCGCAGTAATGTCGTACCCTAAACTGATTACTTAAGAACGTAATTTGAAGCCCAAATGTCGTAGACTTTCCATGTTTTTAAGTTCTAAGTGGGTACGTCTATTCATAAATGCTCTATCAGTAGGAGTTGTCATGAGCCAGACTGTACGTCGACAGGCAGCGATGTCGCGGTGATAACGTGTCCAGTCAACGTGACCTCAGACCGAAGACCCATTGTAAACGACTTAAATGTAAAAGGAATTAAATTTTAAATAGGGCGAATTCAAATCATTTATTTATTTATTGTGGAGAACTCTCCAGTAGGAATGAAGTTTCTTATTCAAGATGGCATCTCAAAATGAGGTGCTTAATTAAAATCAACTAGCACTAGACTCAAAGTTATGTCAAGTAAAATAACATAGATTTGTATAGACATGTAACCATAATCTATTAGTTTTTTTCACCCCATACATTTTTACTCCT